>JABUQX010090135.1:0-25000 GCA_015478945.1 Trachelipus rathkii | reverse complement strand
CGGAATTTTATTCTATATTACAAAGAATTAGTGACTTTTTTTACGTTTGGTGAGCCTTTTTTTACGATTTTGCGCTATGGGTGCAAAACGAACGAAACTTTAGCATTTTTTAGGAACATGCAAAATCGAACACGCTTAAAAATCTTTTTCCAAATTATTTTCGTACACGATTTTCACTGTGAGCGAAAGTTTCGTACTCGCGAAATTTGCTAATTTTTTCGCTCAACAGCAAGGTATGACCTGCTTTTTCCTATATATTTGTATATGAAATATGAAGATCTACGCCGTACGCCACCTGCTTCCAATTTATTCTAGGATCAGAGCTAAAGGAAGGGAAAATTCCAAATGATTTAATGTATTTATAAATTGTTATACTAAAGTAGTTTTGATTTTCTTTAAATTTATTTTATAATTAGTTTCTTTTTTACACTTCCATATAAAATTCTAATAATTTATTTTAACTTTACCATTTAAAAATGATTTAATTAAAAAGATATACAATATTTGGTAGGAGCTACCTACCCTGCCTACCTATTGTATTCATATATATATAGTATATATAATATATATATATATATATCTATATTATATATATATATATATATATATATATAATTATCATTATTATTATCTATATATATATATATTAGCTATATATATATATATATATATTTATATATTATATATATATAATAATGATATAAATATAATATATATTATATATATTTAATATAACATATAATATATATATATATATATAGCTAATATTAATTATTTTAATTAATATAAATGTCTTGCACAGTAATTAAAAAGCTTTTCATAGAGTTGACAATATAGCCCATACTATTATTGGTGGAGTGATTATTAGCTGCATTTTATCTATTCTCACAGCTGGATAATTAATATATCAGATGACTTTAAAGTAGCCTGTTGATCCTGTAAACTATATCCATTTTTTAAAATATCTAAAATATTTCCTTTCAGATAACAATTTATTAATTAGATTCAGAATCGATACCGTCTTTTATGAGTTTAAGTTTCAAAGATTTAATGTAAAACAAAACATTGGTAGAATGACTTCAAGTAAAATAACTTAGGAATTTGAGTCACTATAAGCTTTTAGTTAGACAGGAACTCGATCTATAATCATAAACCAGTAACTCACATCTCTATTTAAAATACAAGAATAATATTCATTTATATCAGCACAATACTATCTTTTACTGGTAATACTTCATAAATTTTTTAACACATATCGAGCCATTTTTTTTTATGATAACATTTTTTTACTCTAATTTTTTAAGAGGCTTAGAAAATCTTTACACACATGTCCAACTTTTTTACAAGACTTACAAACTTTTCTTACAAATTTACTTCATTATATAAAAAAGAAATCTTAATACTTTACTTTTTATTACTAGTTAAAGAATAGTTAAATAGTAATTACATTAAAGCTACGTACTTAACGTTTATGTGTTCTATTTGTCATTAATTAATAATATCTTTATTGATAATAAGAAAATATTATAATTATGTAAGGACTTTTTATACGGTACTCTGATTATTAATGTTTATTATCTATCCAAAGAGACTCAATTATAATAATAAAAAATATATTAATATATAATAATATATAACATATGTAGATATCAATAAACACCTATAAAGTTGATGATAGTTTCCTAGTATAATCACAATGGTTCATATGACCTATAATATAATTTTCCTATTTAATTACATATTTAACTATAAAATACTTGATTAAGCAACAATTGTCATATTAAGAAGCTACTATATACTGCAAATATCTAGAATTTTTTCAATAATACTATCAGGGCTATATTTCTATATTATGATACATAATATATTATATATATATAATATTATATATATATTTATACTTATATATATATATATATATATATATATATATAATTATATATATATACATATTATATATTATATATATATATATATATATATATATATATATATTATATAATATATATATATATATATATATATATATATATAATATATATATATTATATACTATATATAATATCAATTATATATATATAAATATATATATATTATATTATATATATATAATCTGGGGTGGATCTTTATGCTTGCTTTAGCATGCGGCGCATGTTTTATAGGGTAAAATAATATATATAATATTAATATATATATATATATATATATATATATATATATATATATAATATATATATATATAATATAATATTAATATATAATCTGGGTGGATCTTTATTGCTTGCTTAGCATGCGACGCATGCTTAAGTGAAAAATAAACCCGAGTTAGTAAGGTAGGCCATGAAAGATAGAAAAACCTAGTATTGGTGGGAATAGAGAAGAATAAATGATAGATTAGAAATTGATGAAAGCCATTCGTATAGGTTTTAAAATATTCAAGGTGATAAAAACTTAGGGAAGATGTTATTATTTGATAGAGAAATATAAAAATTATATGCACGAGAAAATAGAAATATGAAATTAACCAGTTCTAATAAGAGGTTCAATGTCGCAAAGAGTACATAGGCCAGAAACGTCTAATTTAGCATCAGGTATAAAATAAATCATTAATAACCTGAAGGAAAGAAATTTTATTATGTCATTTATATAAAATTTATTCCTAATTTATAAATTGCTATCATCGAATTTGACAGTGTAGAGATAGGACACAATTAAGGATCACAATAAAATTATTTTCTGTATGCAATATATCTTTAGTGGAGTTCATATGGATAAATAGGAGGCTTTGGTCAACATTTGCTCTCAATGCTGTATTTTGATAATCCTCACAAGGCGTAGTTTACAGAGGAGAAAGATTAGATAATGAGTTTGAGATTGACTCCAATTAATTCTTGTTAATGCACTTTAATGTAGCTATAAACGTACCAAATAGACTATACCAGAATTTGAATTTGACGGTAAAATTTGGCTCGCCGGTAAAAGATATTTAAAATGTTATTAGCAACCATATTGATCCAGGTTAAAAGCTTGCAGGACTCGATGGAATATGTACATTTCACGGCAGTAGTGGAAAAAACATTATGAAAGCTACGAGAAATTTATCATCTGATCTTAGCAAGAGGAATACGTTGTTGTAGGCTATCAGCATTGCAAGAAGCACTGTATATTGAATTGCATATTTAACACAGGCATTTAATTCGGAATCTTCCTTTAATTTCGTTCATTCCTTCGTTTATAATTCATTACATTTGAGCTAAATAACGAAGTATTATGATTTTTTTTTCTACACCTTCTGGGTATCCAAGTCAGTTTATGCGCAACTGGACATATGAACAGTAGCTTATTATCAACTATTCGTCAGATTTCAACAAATTTAAGCATTATTTAAAAAGGAAACTATTTCATTTCCTACTTAAAGATAAATAGCTCTAGTATGGGAAGAAAGTTTTTGAGGAGAATATATTGTGACCCAGAATGACGATAGATTTAACATAAAAACTAACTATATTGATAATTAATAACACAGAGAATTCTCATGGTTGTAAAGCGTTCTGATAAAAGATTCTTTGTGATAGGAAGGGTATAGACGGAAATAAATTTTGATGTAAGATAATAATTTAATGATATTTTTGAGCTAATGATTTAAAACTCACAACAAGAAAAACAAAGAGGGATAAAATACTCTCATAAAAGTATTGGAGAGAAAAGATCAGGCGTTGTATCTTGTACAGACGCAAAACCTTTTAGAATTTATGGAAAACATTACTGACTGCATTTACCGAGGAGATCCAGTTGATATGTATATTTAGAACTTCATAGTTAAAGCTTTGATGTAAGGGTACTCTATTCTCGGATATCACATAAGGTGTACTTCATGTTTGCGTATGGTGGAGAGTGAATGATCTGTGGTTTAGTTTAGCATCTTATAAACTATGTGAATGTGGTTAGAGTATCAGGTGGGGTATTCGAACAGCTTTCTTTTTAAATGCCTGAGAGTTGGGAGAATCAATCATGTATGGACATGTGGAATTATAAATGAGACAGCAAAACTAAGTTTGGTATTGGAGGGAATGCAAAAACGTTTTCTGTCTTTTGACCGAAATTCATGAAACTTTAGTGTTTTTATTGTGTTCTCTCATTTTTTTTGTAGTACAGGTGATTATTTCTTTGCTGAACGTATTATTCACGTAGCTTTTCGGTTCAGTAACCATATGGTCTGTTGTAATTTAGTTTAGTTATAGTAGTGATTCCAGTTCTCCAATCAAACATTCAGAGTTCTGGAAGTTGCAACTGGATTTTAGTCAGTGCCAGCGATTATCTTATAAGCAGTAAGATATAAATCGTATACTGAGTTTAATAGACCTAGTGACTATTATTATATACTAATAATGCTAATATATATATAAAGGTTATTCTTATAATGAGTTTGCAGTAATAGTAATTAACTAAAAGTGGCCATACTCCTACATAGTTTAAGTGATATAATATATAAGTTAGTAATATTAAGATTGATACTAATTAAAAAGATATTCAATAATAAATGTATATAACTCATATTGGATAATTAAAATAAATACTTTTTCTGATTGTCCTATGGGACAGTTTAAATGTAATGACTCTACATATGATACATCAAGTGATATATTTAATATTACACGCGAGTAACAAAATAAATATCATATTGAGATTACAGTGTTAAAAGTACAGTTCCACTATATGTCATCCTAGGTTTACGCTCTCACGATAAACAAAGAAGACAAGCTTATTTTTTCAACTTCTAACCGATATGAATCTTAGAGGATGGCTCATAGCAGTGTTCTCTTGCTTGGAAACCAAAGCGTACGAATTAAAGCATTTAGTCGGTAGTTAGCAACTGTATGAAATGATTACATTCAATCTCTCGCATTAAAAATCGAAGGTTAATTTGAAAGTAGTCTAATCACAAAATTGATTGTTATTTGGAAAGGTAACTACAAGGAATCAACATGCTAAATTAAGATGTTCTTGTGCATTGAAGCTTCGTAAACACTCAAAATAAACATAAGAATCGAGCCTCAATGATGCGCATTAATTATAACCAATTATGTATCTAATACAGATATAAAGCATAATTAATGATTTACACCTGGAAAGATTACACAAAATTCAAACTATCATTTTAGAACTGTACTTTGCTCTTGATTGTCCAGGTAGGCCTCTTCATTCACTAACACATTAACCTTTCGAATTCAAATATTGCATTTGGGCAAGTTAAATACTTATCTGCGTGCACAAGTTGGCCCCTTATTTAAGAAAAGACTTAGAACTGATAAACGACGTTAGACGATAAGTGTGCTAGATACGTAGCCAGACAAGCCCAAATAAGCGGGTGGATTTCTGGGTTTAAGGTGAAAGAGGGTAAGAGCTATGAGGAGACGCTGACAGGTAAGTAGCGACAATCGTTTTTTCTGGTAGACCAGCGGCTGCAATATTAACTCAGGAAGTTGTAGTTATCTTAACAACGGAAACTTAAGAAAAAATCTATTTACAATTCTTACTGATGCATGAAAAATACGCAAAGTAGTAATGCAAGGAGATGATACGAAGTAAACCATAAGCAACAAATTTTTCATAGTTAGAGGCATGGACAGGATTACTTTGGTGTCTTTTACGATAGTGCCGGTAAAGAAAAGGGAGACCGCGCCATCATAAGAAAATTAGAAAGAAAAGCATGCCTCTCTCATAAAGAACAGCAATGCAATTTCCAGTTTACGACGTTGCTCTTAAATTTTTGAGAATGCCTTGCCACAGAAGCCCTCTGCCATGAAGATGTAGACAAATAACCAGAATTAAGTAATCAGCAAATTAAAGAGAATGAGGTATTGAAAAAAACTTTTTCTATGCATGCTTTTGTTCAGTTAAAATGATCGGGTAAACTGTTTTTTATAGCAGAGAAAAGGGATGTTTGGAATTTGAATTCGTTATCTGGCGTATAGACTATCTTTATTTATTATTAAAAACCCTATTTATTTAGCCAACGAAAAAGCCAAATTTGGGTGCTGGCGGTTTCTTCTTAGAGAGCTCTACTCTTCTCTATGATGGAAAAAAGACATACTCTAGTTTATTACCAACCAGTGAAATTTAAGCAGAAAGCAATCAGAGAAAATGTTTTTCTTGGTTGGTTTGAAAAGAGAGCGAGAAGCTCTTAATCGTTGAGACTATGCAAAAAAAAAAAAATAAAAAAAAAAAAAAAAAAATAAAAAAATTGAAACCAAATAAAAATGTAATATTAGTTAGCTAACAGCAAATGGTTATTTTCTTGCTTAGTTACTTATTGCCCATGTGGATGTATTGGGTACTGTAATAATATTTTTGATAATTTCATTTTGTGTAAGTAATTCAACTGAGACTTGTTCATTATTTTTCAGTGAGATTTCGTTATCTCTCGCTTAACTAATTAAATAAAGTTAAAATGGGATATTATATATATATAATAAGGTTAAGTAATATTATTTATAATTATATAGGATAAAATCTCTTCTACATAATATAATACCTTGAAGTTAAGAGGAATCTTAGATGATAAATTTAAATATATATAGTTATATCCAAGACTCTATACAATATTATTCTTCACTACCTCAATCAGAAATGATTTAGAAATAATTATATAAATCTCTAAAATTAATATCATCATTATTACTTTAAATATTATATTAAAGTGAATAGTAGTAAATATGGTAAGTGATCAATTATTTTTGACCTCTTAAGCCAACTTAGATATTTGTGTTTAGATTTTTTTAAATGGGTTACAGGTAATTTGGACAATTCAATACCTAATATAGTCGAGTTTGCGATTTAATGGTATTTCTGGCATGAGCATGTTTGGTTATGGGTTGACATGGGGGTTGACAGTCTCGATAGAGTCCCCATGTAGGACCTATATCTTTACAGTATGTCTCTTTATCAGGACTAAAAAATATTATTTTTTTTTTCTTAGATCTCTTATTAGGACACTGTATCATATGGGTTCTTTAATTTAATCTTAGTATCAGGTAGGCATGCTTTTTTACAATTATCCAATAATGCCCAGTGAGTCAAATATCATACACTCTATAGAATAATATATGGATTCTCATTTATAAAATACGTTATCCCTGAAGAGCTACCAAAACACCATATTTGCCTAACATGCTACTACGCCTAACCCTTTCCGATGAATCTAACCAAACCTCCATCAACTTATCCCGCGCCCTAGACTCGTACATCATTTTCTATAAGTCTTTCTCCACACCATTCTCCCAAACATACCCAATAAGTAATCTCATTAACATCTTTACTTCACAGCACCTCTACACCTCGGATCTAAAGTCGATCACGAAAAAACTAGACCTACAATTTTTCTTTGCCTCACATATTATTTCTACACCACATTTCTCAAAACAATTTTTTCCTATAAAATCAAATTTATAATATTTTCACAGGCAAGAACTACTCACTATAAAAAATCAAAGTAAAATTGTGACAAAACTTTAACATCACATACACGCATTAATCCCGCAGTTTAGCAACGCATACATAGTAAATCCACCCATCCTTACTGTCCCTAGGTTACAACTCATTCCCCACTTCCACGAAAAAAAAATACTTCAATAGAGAGCATCCTTAAATACGTTGTTAGAATAAAACTCAGTTTCAGGATTACACGGAACACAATACCAATTCCCTTAAACGATATAATACACAATAAATAATTCCTAGTTTGATAAACTAATTATAATTTACCAACAAAAAAAAGAAACAATCTACAACAAGTGCCATCTCAAAGAAGTATGGTTTCATGAGATATTTTTCATACTACCTTTCACAACAACCCAATTTAAACCTCGCTATGACAATAGAATAATCTTTTCTTCCCTAAGCGTTACACCAAATACTCTCACACAATAAAATTAGCAAAACATTTAACAAAAATTAACGATTAAATAAATTCAAGTAACACATATCAATTTCAATTAGAGGGAGAGGTGAACCCTCTGAAACAGAGAAAACAGTAGCCAAATCTCTTATTCTTTTTCTCTACAAATTAATTATAGATTATCAAATATTAATATAAGCTTTGGCGGAGGTATATTTTTAATTCACAAGCGGGTTTTTCTCATACAACTTTCCAAAACAGTAGTTTATCACTCCCCACCAACAATAAACGAAGCTCTAAAAGCAACAGTCAGAATTAAATAAATAAAAATAAGTAAGATAAAGAATTATTAAAAAAAAACCAAACAAAATAAATTGCTGAACTTACCATTGCACCTAAACATCAAATCGTACATGATGATGTTGTAGAACAATTTGCATAGCATTGACTCAATCTAGTTAACATACCAGTGTCTCTATAGGAAATAAGCACAAAATAAAGTTAAGTAAATTCATGTCAAACCACAAAAGTGGCAAATACTTTTTTCTATTCTCGAAACATAATTGACAATCGGGGAAACTTTCAGGAACAGATCAGACAGAATCGTTCTAGAACAAAACAAAAAGACACCACAAACGGAATTGAATTCACTCAAAATTCCGAAGCTGCTAGACCAAACAATATCTTTAAACTACATCTGAACCACTTAGAATCGACAGTCAGTTCTCATAAACCAAAGTGGAATATTATATCTTAAATTATGCGTAACTCATAGACACATATCATCTCTCGCGCAGAATTGGAAAAATGCACAGATTAAAATAAATCTCTCAACTTAACAGCCCTACACGAGTAAACCGCATGTATGTTACTTACATACTTCTTACATTACCTAACACATACAACTCTGCACACTGTTCTCTTATTTCCAATCGTAATGTCTGTTTACCAAATTAAATGACCAAAATTACCCATTTATATCCTACCTTCGATCTCTCGACTCTCCACTAAATTTGGGTTTAAAATAAAATACATTCACACCAACCACCTAACGCTTGCCGTTTACTAACTTACCATTCTCCCAGAAATCGTCAGCCGGCCGTAATTATTCGTCTATATACTAAAACACACTTAAAGAAACACTACAATCCACAATTATCCTTTATAAACTAGACATAAGACCTACTCATTAACGAAACACGGCCTTTGACAACATCCCCAGACACACCTCATACTGAAAATCCTTACACCTCAGATGCCTATGAGCATATAATATATCTTAAAAACGAATAAACGCTCGTGGATATCTTATAAAAATTATTCCGCTTCTCAGGTCACACAGCGTTAATTACTCTACACCACAAGATAACTATCCTATCTATCAAAAAATCAAAGTAAAAACTTTTTTAGACTTAGAAAAGAGAACAGATTTCTTTTTTCTTCTGTCTACCTCAACCATCTATAGGTAATTCAAGCCATTCTCTGCATTCTTCTCTCGATCCTCTTCCATTATTCAACTTCTCTCTCATTCAAACGAGCCATCAGCAACCACTAAAAAATTCACGGATTAAAATAACGCCACGTTAAGCGATCCTGTAGACCAGTTTCATAAAGACATTTTTACCCATCCAATTTATCCACACTGAGATCACATCAGCACCATTGGAGCCTCAGAGACTTTTACATCTCCTACAACCGCACTCAATGATACACCTGGTGACTCTCAGGTTAAAAATATAGTGTTTGAACAATTCATCTATTAGACAAAACTCTTTACTCACAATCTGCAGCATCAATATTATACATACTAATATAATAACTATAATCTTATCCCTTCAAACCCAGGTTAAAGACTGAACATATTATTGTTACTATTATTTTAATATATACCCTCTTAAAGCAAAATTATCCAAAATAGATATCCTCGGCCCATACCTTCGTAACGCATCACGTATTTCACACTTTTTACAAACACACAATTAATAATACAATACTCCAAATCTCCAGAGCAGTGAACTCAAGAAAAACTAATATTACTTCCACTTCTCTCGTACTCCTATATACTCCTATCCAACTCAGAACTCACAACTTATACATGTCGATATATATAATGAATCAAACCAACCTTAATTCTTCTACAACAGTCAGAGGGCTCAGAAGCTTTTCCAAACAAAATTATCCGTAAACTATCCCACCACATTACTATGCATGGTGTCGTTCGCCTAGCCTGCTTTCCTGTTGGTGCCCCAGTCTCGTTGACAAATCCTTTTACTTGCACATATTGTAGATTAACGTGAGTTAAAGAAAAAAGTTAATCTGCTTCAACGAAATGACAATAAAACAGGAGTGTGGCGCAGGCACAAAAAACTACAAACTCTCTTACCAAATCACTATGTGAGACAATAAACGACAGATGAAAGAACAACAAACTGAACGCATTCCCTCTTTAATAATCTGTATTCTCTAGTTTTTTGAGAATGCTATTGACTAACTGTAAAGTGTTGTGTTGTATACACCAGCGACTCGCATAAGTTCCAACGAGTGCTAGTTCCGCTTGGCTCGCATGTCCCGATGAACAGTGTGTGGTGTGACAGACCATACAATTATACGGTCTAAATACTCTCTTTCACCCCAGCGTCTCTATATTACACCACATCTAGTAGAAATCATCTCCACCTACAAAGCAACCAATTCTACTAAACAATCGCACACCACAATCTATTGCACAGAAATGCTTAATAAGCAGAACAATCCAACATATCTTATCAACCACACTCCCTCCTGACAATCAAACTCAAAAAGAACTTCTTCCACGCAAAACCCTAAGAGTATTCACATTGAGAGACTCGCGGGACAACAAAACTTAACTTACAAGCCTATAAAACAGATCAAGATACAATTAAACCAACATTCCCAAAAATGCCAAAAATTGTCAAAACCTAAGAACCTGAAACAACTGTCATCTACTGAGTTATCGCCTGTGTGGCGTATGCATAGCACACACGGCTCAGTTCTAATTGTATCCATGAGGACCTTTAGGTACGGTCGGCGGACTTTAGCGCTTTTCCTGGCACGCAGTATGGCCAATTAATTAAGAGTTAGCAGGGGATGTAAAAAGTAAAAAGAAAAGGGTAGTAGTCAACTCCAATAACTAAGGCATTTTTAGTAAGCATTTGTTTTTCGTATAATTAACCGGTAATGACCGCAATTTTGTGTCTTTCTTTGTTTTAAAACTTTCCCTGTGTAGCTCGAATGTGTTGTGTTGTGTCGTATTGACTGTGGCTTTGTCGTTCATTGGCGTTGAAATTTATTAAGTACCAATATATTCACCACTTCTGTTATAACTAAATAACGAGTAAGAAATTTGTTTGACGTGTCTTTTATAGATTACCGTAGTGAGTTGAGTAATATATGTGCGTGAGCGTATTTGATATCATACTCACTAGTGTATGAATATTTTAATACCATAAATATTGGAAAAATAATTTTTTGTAACAGACTTACGTATTTATAATAACCATATAAAACTTATTATATATATTCCTTTTATTATATATATATATAATATATATATTATATAACGTCTGAGTGGGTAAAGAATATGACAGTGAGTAATATAGAATAACTCACTATATTTTTTTACGCTACCACCCTAAGTCATCTGAAACCTATTGAGTGATACCTTACTTTATACTTAGTATCATCCTCTGCAAGGTAGGATAAGAAAACCTTATACCTACTACATTGAAGTACTAATAGTGAAGCGCTCCTTATTATATTATATAATATATAAATATATATTAATATATATATAATATAAATAAATATATATTAATATTATATTAATATTAATATATAAAAAAATATTAATTCGTATATAATATATATATTGATAAGATAAATTACATATTATTATGTACAATGAAGAAATTATAGAAAAAATATTAGATAAAATTCTAACATACTAGAAAAAACCATGAAAATTATAACCGTTAAATATAATACAAGTATAATTTAAGAATTAATTTACAGTTTTGGTGAAATTAATCCATTAATAATAGTTATTAATTATATGGCATTCCAAGTATATACATGTTATGATACCCATTTACATTATATATATATATATATATATATATAGTTATATATATTATTATAATAAACTCCTTCTAGTACTATACCTTTGAGTATATTATAAGCATAGTAATTGAAATGAGTTGTATTATAAGTTAATTGAATAGATAAATATATATATATATATATATATATTAAGAATATATATTAAGTTATATAGATATTAATATATAGAGTTCGATAATATTATAATATATATTAATATATATATCTATATTCAGGCATATATATATTCAAGTATATTGATAGAATATATATATAATTAATACTATAATATATATATATATAGTATTATGTGAAATTATAAGTAATATTTTAAAATGATGCAGTATTATATGATGATGGAGAAGCATCTAATTATATAATGTGAAATATTTATATATATGAAGTAAATATATATTATTATGTTAAATGTAAGTATTAATAGTATATATAGTCGGCGCTCCATGAGTGTCATACAGAATATCAGAAACCATACAATGCTGAACAGCAGGAACCTCGCACCACAATTGACACTAAGAAGTGCGGAAGCAAGGAAAATTGACAGGGTCGCCCCATCAACAAACGCTTGGGATAGTGAAGCGTTTGAAAGAAAGCTAAGACAAATTAAAGGCAGAAGAGGACGCCAAAGGAGGGAAACCCAAAAGGTGTCGAGAGAGGCTGGGAGCTGTGGAGAGGCAGTGACGCGTGCCATAACCCGGGGTTAAACACGTTTAGATTTCTTGGTCAAATGCTAATTTGGATATGTCAGAGCCCGCCAACCTACTTAGGCGAATGTCACTCCCTATTTTAATGTGTAGGTTGTTCACACTCAAACTGTACATGTATAGATCATCTTCTAAAATTAAGTTAGAAGCCTGAGATAGTATAAGTCCATAACGAAAATCAAACATATAATAAAGTAATGATAGTGGAATACCGAGTATCCAAATCGCCAGTAGAAAATTCCTCCGAGCGCCGATATAAGCCTATCGTACTGGCGAGTTCGTATAAGTTATTTAAGTAAGTGTATGATCTGAATGATTCCAAAGATAGATTCTAAAGAATGATAGTGATTGTTGAGAAAGAGTTTTCTCTCAAAATATCATCTTAGATATGATATAATTAATTCACTAATGAGTTCTTAAGTATTCTTACAATTTCTTTATAGGCAAGCTGTACTATTCGTTCTCCTAGAAAGGCATCAGAGCGGGCTTCCCTTTTTTTCCAGGAATAGGCGTTGGACATGTGTAACGTTGCTTCCAATACACTGAGGGGAAATGTTATAGCTTAAGTATTGAGAATAGAGAATATATTAAGTTGATATATAACGAGTTAGTATTACTTAGGGATAGCCACTAGTGAGAAGCACAACTCCTACTCACTCATATTAAAACTCTAATATAGTAAGGTAGTTAAAGTAGTGATATCAAATTGCCTAATTCTACGGGTTATTATAATATAGTATAGTCACACTATTATACTCCGAGTCATTCCTCTAATATAACTTAGATTTTATTCTGAATATATTTTCAGTAGTAAGACCCATGCACTATAATATATCCTACGGTAAGTATCAACCAATAAGGCACTCGATGTTAATCAACGAGCAAAGTGAATTCAATAATTTCTTATTTAGATAGACACCTGACGTCAGTTAGAGTGAATGATAGCGAGAGAGGAGTAAGTATATAAAATAAAAAAAATTAGACGCGAGTGGAAAATTATACTGATGTCCAGGCTTAAATAAATTTCTGAAGCTTAGAGTCGCAAAATGAGAAAGAGCTCTCAGATTATAAGAACTTTTCTGTACCTGAATAAATGAGATTGGGGCATCTTATTTCAGTTATGTGAGAGGATAATAATTTAAAAGGCACAAAGACAACAACGAAAATCCATTCAGCAGGCCATTAGCCGGAATAGATGTAATGGAGGTAAAAGACGTATTTACAGAAGTGTTATTGATATAGAGGATGTTTTTGCAATATATATAAGAGGGCCAGGAATGTAATTTTATTCTCGTCAAAATCAAAAGTTCTGGAAACTAAATCAAATGTAGCTGAAAGGGTTTAAGTTTGAGCGTCACACTTGTTCGTTATATTATTTTGTAAGTTGTGAAATAAGCTATAAACCGGCTAATAAAATCAAATCTTATTTGTCTTTTCAGCTTTTCGCTAAGAGCTATTCCCCTGCAACTCTGATTCTTTATCTTATTTATCGTGAAGTCACAGTGACTCAGTTCCATCTCAACATCTTATAATTTAAAGTATATGCCAAGTTGAAACTCACGTAAAGCTTATTGTTCCCACCGAGAGTTGGAGAAATTTCAAAACGTGCAGCGGGGACAGTAAAACGCGGGCTACGCACCGGAAACACTTCGCACTTATACCACCATCCACCAGCAACATACGCACCACTACGATACACTCACCTAAAGCACCACACTGGCACCACATCAGGCACAGATAACCACTACAACAACCACAGGAGAGAAACTCACAAAGCCTACACTACACCATACGATACAAAATGTCGTAAACCAATAGAATGGATTTATACAACAATGTGTTAGAGAAAGTAATATCGCATTTAGTATCTCGGTGCTTTTAAATGACACAGGGTTCATAAGTAATGCATAGCCCTACTACATGTTTTGTCTGTCACAGCGTCTATGCTTCGCTCTTCCCAATTTTTTCATTCACTAAATCATAACAAGGAATTCTAAAGCAGCTTTCCGCACCTTATCCTCTCATCAGGCTAGAGGGAAGATGAGTCACAAAGGTCTTGAAACGCAACACTTCATTAATGAGTCAGGCCTGATTTTTACGTCTAGCCATCAAGCTATGATACACATCCATATAAATTTATTAATGTTATAAGGCGTTAGGATATAAGCAACGCTAAAATGGGCCCCTCCAAAATCTACGGTACGCTCACTGAATTCAATAGTATATCTTATAGCCAGGAATATATAATAGATATCTAAAGTGACAAACTTTTTGGAGTAACCATTTTAGTTGGGGAGATATGTCTCGGTAGTAAGGGTTAGAGTATCTTTGAATTCTCTTTGATTTTTTTTTTAGGACTATATATGTAAAGTTAATTGTATTACTTATGTGATGTTTACGTACCGAGGACTTACTCGACGATAAAATATAAAATTAATGAGATCGCTAAGTGAATCTCTCAAGTTTGAATTACTTGGGTTATTAGCGTAGTTAATCATAATGTAGGGTTAATGTAGTTCGTTTGTTTGCAAGGTATTGATATTGTCAGGTAATATATGGGTGTTAAACGTGTTCATATGTATGATAAGGAGATAGTTGGGCGGGATTTGTCTGAAGCTTATTAAGCTATTTTGCTGTGTATGTGGATTAGTTGTCTAAAATAATTGTGTGTGGCGATTAGATTGTTTAGCGAGAATTGTTGCTTTTGAATAGGTTGATTGTAGCATTACGTGATTCGAGTTGTGGAGCTAATGATTCTCACCTAGGATGTATGTTGTTGGGTGGTTATTTTAGGGAAGAAAAAAAAACCGAGCTCACTAGTGGTTTCGTTGATTTGACCATAGGGTGATAGCAAGATTTAAGTATACCTCTGCTGACAAAGTATAGATGCCTGGGGAATGATAAAGCATGAGGTATTTAGAATCCGTATATTGTTTATACATCGGGCATTTTTGAGAGAGAGTTCAAAGGAAATTGCTGAGTGGAAAGGAGCGTTGTATACGTCCGCGTGATATGAAAGAACGAGATAATTGGGTGGTGTGTTGGCATTGTCCTTTAAAGTGTAGTGTGCTCCAGATATCTGTTAGATAGTAGTGCTTAATATGATTTTCGCGGGTGCCTCCTCCCCACCTAAGAGTATGAGATAATTAGAAAGAAAAAAGAATCCTCTTAGTCGTTTACCAGGAATCGAATACAGACGATATTATTCATGAAGCGTAACGTTTAAATATGCAGTCAAGAAGCGGTCAGAGAATGGAGTGCTGGTGTAAATCAGGTGTATGAGTCTTATTGTAGATATATACATGTGACAAAAAGAAACGTATACCGCACTGCTAATAAAAAGACTAAATAGAGGACCGGCGTAAAAAGTCATTTGTGAAAGTTGCAGTGTATGAGAAGAGTAACAGTCTCGTGATGAAAGAAGCAGTAGATTAGGGGTTCATTATGTTCAATAGAAAAAGCAGGCGTTTGTGCAAAAATTGTATCTGCATTTCAAAACGATCAATTATAGGGAGTGGTGTTCGTGTTTATCGATCGTGTAGGATGGGTTGAATTTATATGGGAGAGACGGTTGAGTATGCATGTAGCAAAAGCACCCTAAGTATTTATGCATAATTGTAGTGCTCGTGGATGCTGGACAGGGTATCACCAGATATTTTCGATGTTTGTAACTCCCACTCTATAGAATAACCTAATTAAATAATCTACATTGTTATGTAGTGTAGGTGTGTGGTAGTTAGGAAGGATGTAAATGATAATGTGATGATTGGCTCTACTTGCTACAGAGACTAACTAGTAATCGACTTCGGAGAGGGCTTTCTAGTTATGAGAGGAGATATCGAGAGGGACTATGTTGCTCCGACAAGACAGTTCATCGTGTAACAGGTGGTGGCGATTATCCAACTCGGCGTTGTTTCATAATGGTTAACATTATATGGTAGGTTTTACGTTGGCAGGCATGTACTCCAGGGGCCCTGGTTAGACGGGAACATGGTGAAGATTTAAACGTATATGAATAGTAATATTTGTTTGAGTGAATTACTTGACCGTGTGGATGATTTAGATGAAATACTTTGGACACCTAATATTAAATTTACATATTTTAATCATCATGTGTCTAGTAAGTGAGTGTGAAAAAGATCAATTCATAGGGAAATTCTCTCAGAGTTCCTCAAGATGAATTTATAAACGAGTATGAGAGTATTAGTGTGAACTCGCAAGTGAGAATATCCAATAGTCAACTTTTAACTGGTGTGTTTTGCGATACTTAAGAAGATTATCGCAGGAGAATTTGCAGAAACAGAGAGATCATGAAGAACCTAGTTGTTTTATATGAATGTATCATTTGGGGTAGTATATTATTGTTTGTGATATATAAGAAGGAGTTGATGGTTTGGAAATTTTTATGAAATAATCGCACTTAACTGAGTGTTTGATGGACGCTCAAAATTGGCTTACGAAACGGATTCAGAGGCCACAAGCTGTAATGGAGTATTATAGGGCACTCTGTATGAGAGATTTTCATATATGTCGAGTAGTTCGTGTTTTTAAATTTTAGAGTGAGGATAAAGTCAGTAAAGAAGGGATATGGTTAAGTTTAACAAATTATGTGGTAACAGTGTGTACATTTTAACTCTGGAGCTTATGTGTATTGAATTTGAGAAAAGTGAGATTGAATGAGAGCATTTTTGATGTTTCTACATTTTCAGCAATTTTGTTAGTCAAAGGTGCTGTCCTTGAACAATATATTAGTCTAGATAGGGTGAATAACACTTGGGCACAACGTACGTGAATGTTTGATATTATATTAGTATCTCATTCTATAAATATTGTCATGTCCTTAATAAGTTGCCCACACACATGCGAAAAATAAGTCACATTACTTTGCAGTCCTAGTATAAAGTACTGTCACATTAGCTCGAAAACACAATACCATCACACACAGCAATTATCTCAAAACTGCAGATCAAGTAAATTACCCAAATAAAATACTCAAAGTAGTGACACATCACCGTTCCACAAACTTTATATTAATGGAAATGTTCGAATATTGTGTAGTTAAGTAAAGTTAATTATATGATTTTATCATAGAGCGATGGCTGTGTTCTCAAAACTCTAAATATTATCAAACTCGTTAAATGCTAATAGAAAGGTCCAATGTTTCTCAGAAAAATGGTCGTTAGATGTAAGTTTTATGTGTTCTCACAGGTAGTTAAAATATGTAAAAATGAGATTATTCTCGATAAGATCTCATAATAATAGTTAAAAAACGAG
The DNA here is from genome assembly GCA_015478945.1 of Trachelipus rathkii. Classification (NCBI taxonomy): domain Eukaryota; kingdom Metazoa; phylum Arthropoda; class Malacostraca; order Isopoda; family Trachelipodidae; genus Trachelipus; species Trachelipus rathkii. Next base: position 6,988 of record JABUQX010090135.1, on the reverse strand, counting down.
CTATAACGCTTTTCACACACTGTTGCTTATCCCTGCAGATCCTCCCTATAATCAGAGTTCAGTCTGTGAAGAGGCGATATAAATATATAACCAAATATATTAATAAAAGTAAATAGAATAAATTGAGATTAAAATAATATACTACAATTTTAACAAGTATTTTACACAAGTTTGCCAAAATAATAAAAATCAAGTCTTAAACAGTGAAAACGAAATTCAGACTTATGTAGCCCTTTAAAAATAAACCTACGCGATTACACGATTTGTTCACTATTGTTAATAAAAATTTAGCTAAAAAAAAAAAAATCGAGAAATAAGATAAAAGAAATAGGGAGAAAACAGATAGAATTGATACTACTCTTGGAAAAAAATTTAAAATTAAGTAATAACATTAACGGTAATTATAAAAGCATAACGTAAAAAAAGCAGGCGATGAAAAAGAAGCCAAACGGTGAATCTCACAAAAAAATTTTATGAAATTTACATACTATACCGCAAGAAAAATATACAGTTAAACCGCGTTTAATTAAAAATGTGTGAGATTGATGCATGATAAATATAGTGCGGCATACACTAAATAACGTATAAACTTAAAAGTAAAGAGAAGTTTAAATTATCTCAATTTTTTTTTTGTTTTTTACAAGTGTTTTTTTTTTTTTTATTTTTGTTATATAATTTGTGCTTTTTTAATGATTGTGTTTTGAGTCTAAGTTTTCTTTTTTTTTTTGTTTTGGTTATTTTAATTATTTTTATACTAATATGGTTATTTTATAAAATAGTTAATTTATATTTTCTCATTCTTTGTATTTTTTTCTCTTTTTTATTTTTTTTTTTTTATTTTACTGTTTTACGTTTTTTTTTTTTTTTGCATATTATCACGTTTATGATGCTTTTACCTTGATTTTCATAAGCATGAGACGGACCTTTACCAAACTTATGATTCTCACAGAATATTGCTATTCCTTTTCTGCTTTAAAGAATTTCACCGCAAATAGTTATTGTGCTCGGTTCTAATGTTTTATTTACTGGGTGTTTATTTTTTTATTAGAGGATATAGATGTTGTTTTTTTTCTTCATAATTTTTGTTAAATGATAAAGGTTAAGCATACGAGATATAAAAATTCGAGAGTGTTTAGCTCATACTAGAGTTTAATAAGCGACAAAACTAGTTCTAAATAGATAATAAAATGGAGAAAAAATGTATTTGATAAAACCATACCACGACTTTCGAAGTGTAACCACTTTTAAAGCTAATATATATAAAACAATTCTAACATATACACAACTTTTACTCAATTAAATAACACAAAGATATACACACTATATATTCACTTAAAAGAACGCAGTTGAGCACAACATTCTACCAAGCCACTGTCTTCAACACCACGACAACCTAACTAACTCTCTCTCCCAGACATTTTATATTGAAAGCATGCTACTATTAAGAAAAAGTGATGAGCGGACTTGCTTTCTGAGCTTTTTTTTTGTAGTAATAAGTATAATTTGTGAGGCGGGATAGTAGTTATCCTTTTTTATACCGATATATATATAGATATCCATGTACTACTATAGATAGTTTACGTTTATTATATTAATTATATATATAATAAAAAAAGATACCCTCAAAGTTTATAAGTAAGGGTTAATTCTATATTTACTACTTCTCATAGTCATTAATTTATAGTATATATTATTACATGCTGATCCTTATGCATAGAATACGGATAATAATAATTGTCAATGAACTATCCACTTATATATTTATAATTAGCTTATAATGTATATTAATATCATAGTTTTATTTTATATTCATATATATATATTCAATTAATAATTAATGTAAATCGGTAATTTTAGGGTATGTTTATTCGCTTCATACCGATTATGTTCTATATGCCACTTAAATAAGATACTTGAGTTCAGGAAGTAAATAGTTTATATTGAACTATATATATAGATGTAAAATGATGAATTTATATTTCAAGCCTATAATATATTGCACGTAAAAATACATTTGATAGTTGAGTTCTTATAGCTAGAATTCTCGGGACGTCGATTCTTGGTGTTAGGAATGAAACTGTGTTCACAAATATAATGGTGTAAGGGCATCATATCTTTGTGTGGCATTTCTGAATAATTGCTTGAATTAGTAAGATCTGTCTAGGCTGTTTGAATCTTTGGTGGGTTTATTGTGCCTCGTAATTACCAATTAAATTGAATAGAGTGATTTTGGATTTCTGTTGTAGTTACCATAATCCATTTAGGTTAGGAGTACTTATGATGTATGTTGTGATGTATATTTGAGGGCTAACCGGAATGAAATCCACCTTAGCAGTTAGCGCTGGCTCGAAACAAATAGAAAAACATTACACTGTTTCTTTGTGGAGGTTTATCTTGTGATAGTGGAGTAGATTTACATAATCCTTATTAGTAGTAAGTGCTTAGTGTGTAGGCAGGATAGTGTCAGGGAGTGCTGTTGAGTGTTTAACATATCCATTAAGGTTTTAGGTGCTAACTTTACGGGGGAGGCTATTAAAGTATAGGGGTTAGGATATAAAGTTTTCTAATGACAAAATACTTGAGTGTTTGTTACTCATTAAAATGGTAAAGTATCTCACTCAGTATATTGATAAATCTGTTAATAACTCTTCGTTTATATTGGAAGATAGTGCAGAATAATGTTCGACTTCTGATGTATTGCACCTCATTCTAACTATCGAGTTTGGTTTATAGAGAACGTTGTATTTATATATTAGTAGGTATATTAAGATAGGAATTAAAGCTAGTATTACTTGTTATAATTGAATATTCGATAGTCACAAAATATATGTGTAATGAGTCGATTATGTAAAACCAATTAATGGAATTTTTATTTGTTATTGGATAATATACTTAATATATATATAATTTATATTATTAATATTATATATATATATTAATACTATATATAATATCGAATTATATTATTATCCTAGGTTTATATTCGACTCTTAAATATCTCGTAAATAGATATATAGATCATATTTATTGATTATACATACTATTAAGTTGGAATAAGTATAGTATAATATAATATTATGATGATATATATTTAGATATAATCGTAATATATAATATATATATTAATAGTTCTGATATAATTAATCTAAGTAGTCTCACGGGTATTTAAGAAGGTCATATTTCGCAGTGACTGATATATAAAGATATCGTTTAGATCGTATTTCTTCGGTCAGGTTTCTTATGTGAAATTATTATAACACTATACTTACATGAACCCTATTAACTCATGTTATTATATTATATATCTTACTAGTGTTGATATCAGCATGATATTTAACCAACTGTTTGGTATCCGCTATACCTGTCGCGCGCCGTAGTGTTTTAAGACTGCCCTCAACATTAAGCCTAATCTATAAGTAATTTTACCAACACTAGACAATATATATATGCTAATTCCAACCATTAGTAGCATATATATTATATAATAAAAATAAAAGTGGTCCCTGCTTACTGAAGATAACTTATAGAACTAGTATCGAATTATCTATAAAGGTAGATCAAATATATTGGCAATACAAATGTATAAGCTTTTACTATAGACTAATATAAGTGTACAACGATTCATCACCACACTCTATGACAAGATGCATAAACACATTACTCAACACGTCCTAAGATACTTCACAGAGTTAGATACAATCTATCGCTGACAGATATTAATATGAAGTGCACTAATGCATATGTCAATTACAACTCCACTAAATTATCGTACCTAATAGGTATTTTTATACCTCTTATTTTTTTTTATTTTAAATATATCACACTTAATCAAAAAGCTAATATATTCGCATTTATATTATTCCTGTTATTATATCAAGGTAATTATTTTTATGTAAATTTCGATACTTAATTACTGTACTACATTTAATAAGATAAGTGATTATTTAATATTTAAGAATAGCTGAAGATCACTTACTACACACTTTTTATGATTCTGATACTGACACCTGTCTCTTATAAAAGATATAAAAGACGAGAAAATGTGGGCAAGAATATATTACTGAAATCTAGAAAGTCCTGGCTCAAAAAAAAAATCATTAAATATCTTTGTAGGTGTGTTATATTAACAAGTAGTCATCGATGTATGTTTTGTGATACTAAGACGGGAAATTAATAGAGAAGGATTCCTGCGACTGAAAATCTATCGGTTTTAATTGCACTTGACTCTCTGTGACAACGCGAGTAACCAAGAAGATATTTGTCTATATGTCTCTCGTGACTTAAAAACCTCGATTATCCTCTCGCTGTTTATGTGACTCTTTCGAGTAATGTTCCAGTTTGGACAGCAGGCTCACTCGACTCCTAAGTGTGCGCATGGGTGAAGCTCCAAGTGAACGTTTTTCTAAGTACCTCAGACAGTCAGAGAGTCCTATGCAAATATTTTAGTCCTATGTTAGACTTTTAATGTGCATCACCAATAGTGGCATCGGCACTGAGGTGTACGTGGCATAAGCTTATTTCTATATCATATGTACTCTAGAGTATTAACATTATATATACTTTATTATATCCACTTGTCTACTTCTCTTTGCAAGTGGATTTATGTGTAGAAACTTATAGTGTGAGCGCAAGCAACTTCGTTTAGTATCCCGCAAGTAGAGTAGACCAGCTGGGATATAGTAGGCTGTTTTGGATGGAAGGAATTACAATTCCATTTCCCAATGCTTCGAATATATATACGTCGGCAAAATCGACAAGGTTTACTCATCTCTCTTTAGTATATAGCGCTCATAGGCACTCGTTTTTCTTTTTATTGTTGTGACCCTCCTTGTAAATTCTGAGTTGAGTCGCTTAGTGTTTATATAGATAGATATGCAAGAAATATTTTCCGACTCTACACTTGTGCATTTAATATAATATAGTTTTGATGATTTGTAGTTGTAGACTTATCGTAGGAATCTTATATCATTAGCTCTAATAAGTAGGTAAATATAGATATTTGGTATGAAGTGTTAGTGAGGTTACTGTGACTGTATTGATAGATATGATAGACTTATATAGTTTTATAATAGTTGAGAGATTCTCTTCTCGTAGTATATATGATTTAACGAAAGGAATGTTGAGCATGTTTACGTGTATATTCTAATTATCTGAGATACTTTACACTATTATAAGCTATTATGTCTTTACCCTTAAACATGGCGATCGCCTCTTGATGGTATTTATATCGTTGCAAGGTAATAGTAACGGTGCGCACCACACTCCAGAGTATGACCTCTAGGTTGAGGTATTAGGATATTGTATGTAGTTAACTATTCATTGTTTTGCTTGTGATCAAGTATTAATATGTTATTAATTTTCTGATATAGTTAGTGTGTATATAAGGTTAATATTAATCAATTACTTTTTTGTAGTAATTAGTTTGTTATGAATAAATAGTGTTTATGTTTATTAGTAGTAGGTAAAAAAATTTAGTATTGAGTGTGTGTAAGAAGTATGTGAGTGAGTGTACAATAAATATATGAAGGTCATAATTATCGGTACTCTTCTCATAAGGTCTCAATAAAGTTTTGAGTTAATGTCGTGGAGTGATGTGAGGTGGATATAGAAGTGAATTAACGTGATCTAAGCTCATATTATTATATACTTGGATAATAGATAAGAGTATGAGTTAGATTGGAGTGGAGTAGAGACGAGGTAATAGATAAGATATAATAGGTATAGTGATATTAGTGATAGCTATCAGGATGTATCTCAATAGATATAATCATCTAATTATATTACTCTTTAATGATAGTGAGTGAATTATCATACTGGGACTTATGGATAATGTGAACCAGCACTCCTTATGGATAGCATAAGCATATAAATATTATTTTAAGTACATTACAGTCAAATATATAGAGACACAAGTATAATAAAAGCTCAAATTTAGGCGCTATCGCTGAACTCATGTTCTACCTCAAGTCGAGAGCCCACTATAAGCTAATAACTTTGATAGTACACTTGCAAATCCACACAATAAGTGACAACACATAGGATTGTATACAAATTATGTAACTATAATAAAATCTACCTAATTATTGGGTACTATATCAGTACATATATATTAATATGTAGTATATGATATATTGCTATAGTATCATAACCCTTATGAGGAGAAATAAATATATATACTAAATGATAAGGTATTTATAAAATATATAGATATATATATAAATATAATATTAATAACTTGAATAATATTATTTATAATATAATTATTAATATATATTAATTTAATATATTAACTACATATAAGATATTAATATTAAAAATAAAAGTATTGATTACAATATAATTATTAATTATATATTTATTAATATATATGAGAAAGTATAATATAAAGATAATATATAATATAATCATCATCAGATATATAATTTAGTAAATATAATAAATAGTATAATTATCATATTTGAATAATATTATATATTTATTATTATCTATGATTTTCTTTAAACAATTAAAAAATTTTTATACTTAATATATTACGGAATATTAATAACCTTATTAAAAAAATTGTCACACAATCTCACTCACAACATATAAAGTATAAGTAAAATTAACATCAGTATATAGTTATAATATAGAGAATAGCATAATCTATATCTATATTTACACTACATATCTAGTAATATATTAAACCTTTGAATATATATTATATAGAGTGATATAGTTATAAATATATATATATATAGTAGAAAAAGTTTATCATCATTTTATCACATAATAATTTATTCAAATAATATATGATATATTTTATACAATTATACTTATATAGAATATATAGTATAGTACTATGTATATACTATATAAATAACATTTACTTATAATCTACCCTAACTAGTAATAGCTTTAAATAACGGTACATTATAATATATTATATATAATATATGTAGCCATTGTATGAGAATAGTAGTAGTAATAATGAGTAATAATATTATAA
>JABUQX010090134.1:0-32500 GCA_015478945.1 Trachelipus rathkii | reverse complement strand
AATAATAATTAATATAATACATGAATGAAAAATCAATAATAATTAAGTAAAAAAATAATAATTAAAAATAAATAAATAATAAATATAATGTAATAATAATAATATAAATAATAAAATAATGAATGAATAATAATTTAATAAAATAATATTAATAAATAATAATAATAATCATAACAATAATTATTTAATCATTACTATTAAATAATATTAAAATTATTATTATTTATACATTAATATAAAAATAGTATTTATATTAAATTAATATAAATAAAAATATATAATATTTATATATATATTAATATAAATATATATAACTATATATGTCTATATAATATATATATATATTAAAATGGATAAAGCCTATATTTTCATCATTTAAAATATTATTCTGAAAAGCAATAAAAAAGATAAACTGTAAATTATACTTATAAATGTTTATTAAATAGTCAAAACTCTATTTATCAGTTTTCAATGAATCAATTTCGATAAGTCTCTTGAGCCTACTTAAATTATAATATAAAAAGATATATATATATAATATATATAATATATATATATATAATAATAAGATATATATATATATAAATATTATATATTATAATATATATTATATAGAATGTCCTATGAACAGGAGTTATATATGACATACACACACACATATGACTATTTTATAATATATAATATATATTAATATATATATATATATATATATAATGTGACAGATTCTGTAGTAAAAATCGGGACCACACTTATATAATAATACCAAATATATATATATATATCCATATATATATATATAATATATATATATATATATATATATATATATATATATATATATATATATATATAAATATATATAATGAAATATATAATAGATATATATATATATACAGTATATAGCGTTGATCCAGTTCCTATGAGCTGGGAATTTTTAGTTTTAACAGGAAAAGCAACACTAGAGCCCTCCATGTAGACATCTTTAATCAAAAGTTATAAACAACGTTTCGGAAAAATATACTGTTTCCATCATCAGTTGAAGTGACTAGAAATATAAAATCAAATAATAATAAAATTCGAAAATGTACAATTTTACGAAGTTCAAAATTCTAAAACAAATTTAACAATGCCTTGAAAATTTATACAAAACTCTAAACATCAAACCATTTATAAAACTAGATTTAATTTAGAATTTTGTTGCCAAATTTTTTCAAAATGGCTTAAGCATGAGTTTGTCAATGTAGCACTAAGGGGGGAACCCATTGCCAGAGTCTATCTGCTGATATAAAGTATCATTAAAAAAGAAAAAAGTATCTTGATTAGCCAATGTAAGCAAAGTTTTAAATTTGGTTTTATTAAAACCATGAAAGGTGAGGTTCTGTTGAAAAATATCATCAAGAAGGAACTCTATCGCATCTTTTACGGGAATATTTGTGTATAAGGATTCGATGTCAAAGCTCGTCATATAATAGTTATTTACATCAATGTTTAGTAGCCAATTTTTGAAATTGCAGGATTTTTTTACTATGAAATCGTTTACTGGCAAATGGAGTTAATAGTGGACTAAGTATTTCGCTAGTTTATAGTTATCCGTACTTTAAAAGCGCCTCAAATGGGTGTCGAATTGGCGACTATTTTTTTTGTGAATTTTGGGAGCACCGTAAAGCTTATTGCCAAGGAGGACCCATGGGAGTAACATTTCGGTAAAACACTGGACTTTGCCTTATTTTATTCGGTCTTTACAAAGTTTAGGTAAAAAACACAGGTTAGATTTTTTCTCTCATAAATTTGAGTGAAATGCTCAGGGTCCTTATTCAAAAACGGGATAAATTATACCCCGATCCACCCTGGGCTCAGATGACTAAACAGGAAGTACCCTTGTTACTGACAGTAGGCCGTCCTATCTGAGTAGTACAAGATCGCCTAAGACCTTTGTCTCGGTTTGTCCGCCACCTCCCCTACGGGTATGGAAAACGTCCCCCCCTCTGTCACCGTCGGCTCGAGCCCCCATACATTGCCTATTTTCTTTACCATATTTCCTTATAAGCTTGTTACGCTGAGTCCAAAAATGTAATTGGTTCTTCTGTAAGTGTCGTACTGTTTGAAAATTCATTTATTGATTTTTTTTCTTTTTACATTTTTTGTAATAGACTTTATACTCCTGAATTCCAAATAGTGTAATTGGTTTTTCTGTCAACTGTCGTACTTTTCGGAGATATGTTTCCACGCAAATTTTTCGCTTTTTTGAAGACAATATTTAACGATAAAATGTGATTTAAAACCAATTTTTAAATACAAAATATTTCTGGCATTTTGAATGATGTCCGTTACCACTGAAATTATTGTTAGTAATATCATATAGAGCAATATATTTAAAAACAAAAACAAAAAAAATCAAAAACATGACGGAGTCGTAAAACAGAATAAACCATTATAATATACGTAATACAGAACTACTATATTATAGATAATTATATTATATATATATAAATATATAATAATATACTATTATATATAATTATATATAATATATAAATATATATATATATATATACTAATTATATATATATATATATATATATAGATATATATATACTACTATATATATTAACACTGACGAGAAAGGCGATAACCTACGCAACTTCCTTGAAATGCACAGCATAACGTCCGCAAGCAAGACTAACGTTAGATCGTATGACGATTTCACCGCTTCATGTTATTCTTCAACATACGAAACGAACTGTTCCGTTGAAAGGTTTTAAAAAATTTTCCCCCACATATATCTATTAATATATATATATATATATAGTATATAATATATAATATAATATATATATATATAATATAATATAAATTTAATAAATAGATATAAAAAATAAATATATATATATACTATAAATATATATAAGTAATTAAACTTCTTATTTTTTTCCAAAATAATTAGCATTTCTAAAATCGTGCAACTTAAATATCCGCGTTTGGGCAAGGCATTTTCAAACTTTCTAATTAAATGAAAGAGGTTGTCATACTTTCGAAATTCTGATTCTGATGTTCTCAAAGTTCTTTTTTTTGAGGAGAAGTCATCAAATTAAGGCGGCGAAACCAGATAGGTTCTTCTGGTTGTTAGAAAAGGATTTGCTTTCTCCAGAACTTTTCTTCTACTTTAATTCATTTTTTCCTTTCTGGGGGGGAAAACAAAAAAAAAAAATGTTTTTTTTTTGAGAAGACCAAGGGTATTAAGTTGTCCAAGCATTCCTGATATTATTCGATATATCTTGTGATTGTCTTTCATACTCCGTATGCAGGGTCTACATATTTTAAAGTTTATTTCTAATAGTCAAGACAACCTTGTTTATTGTTAAAGACAGACATAAAACACACACACACACACACTACTAACTCCCTACTTATTATATATATATATATATATATATATTAATAATATATAATATATAATAATATAAATATATATATATATAATATATATATACTATATATATATATATATTATATTATATATATATATATATCAGCGAGGTGCGGGCACCCCGCTCATTTAGGGGTTTTACCAGAATAACGCACCTCCCGCAACGCATCGAGAAACCGTAGTTCCGCGTAACGCTCACTCGCACCTATTCAGACCATCAAACCTCGCCATTCGCAATCCGCCCACGTCACGCAAACTCCTCCGCTAATAATGATGCGAGCTTCACAATAAGGACCAATATAATATTTTTAAAAACTAAATAGTTTTTTCTCCTGAAGAGTGAGCAGGTCGCCAGAGGGACACCTTCCTTGCTCCCTACGTAGACTATTGAGTTCTTGCTCACAAAAACGATCCAACGTTTCAACATTGATCTTGAAATTAAATGATTTTAAAACGCAAAAAAAAACTGAATATTCTGTAAGAGTCTTGAAATTGTTCTGTAAACCAAATAAGAAATACACATAGTAATATACAATATCCCCACATAAATAATATATATAGATATAATATATATAATAGTATAAGTATATATATGATAATATATATAATATATATATATTATATATATATATAATAATATATATTATATATAATATATATTATATATAATATATATTATATAGTATACTATATATTAAGGAAATAAAAAAGACGAACCAGAAGCCTTTATCATTAAATCTAGGACGTTTCGGGTTTATCAAAAAAAAAAACCCCTCATCAGCTAAAACATAAATTAAAATTACAATAAGTATATGAAAGTTTAAAAAATAATTAATAATAAAATAATAAAATAATAAAATAATAATAATATAATAATAATTAATAGATAATAATAATAATCAATAATAAAATAACGAATAACAATAATTAACTTGAATATTCAATAACAACTAATTAAAAATAGTTAATTATAAAATTAATAATAATAATAATAATAACATAGATAAATAATAATAATAATATAATAATAATAATTAATAATATCCACAATAATAAAAAGAACAAAATAGTAAGAAAAATATAAGAACAATTTAAAAATAAAAATTAACGAAAATTAAATAAAACCTATAGAAAAAATTAGGTTTAGTTGAAAGTCTCGGGAGGAATGTACAACTAAAAATAACAAAAAGCTGCTTTATATACTAGAAGATGGTTGGTGTGTGTTGTACATTTTTAAAAAATTAAAATAAAATAAGCATTTGCACAATTAGAGTGTAATAAAACAAATCTACACAGTATTAAAACGGGATTTAATTAAAGTAATAAATAAATTTTTAAAACCAAATTCTAAACACAAAAATAACCTAATTGAGGAGCCATCTGAGTTACAGTTGCCGGCGTTTTTTACTATGTAAAACAAACTCTCGAGGAAGTCCTTCGTTCAATAAACCTACGCCCGAAGACATACCTTTTGAAGCTATCCTTAGATGTGTTGACAGCTCTCTGAAAGAGTGGGTTCTCTGGATGGCAGGAGTTTTCAGGTGAAGTTAAGTGGTCTATTGTTCTAAATGGAAACGACCAGGTGCTTGAAATCACCTCAGCTTTGCAGTTGTAAGCCGCAGTGGCCTACTGAACGGAATCGCAGTCTTGTCAGGTTCCGCACAAGAGATGTAGGAATAAATACCAGGACCTTCAAATGACTGCCGGTAGAATATCCTTCTATATGAAAAACATGTTCATTTTAAAATTCAGGTGACAAGTTATAAAAAATAATTTTTATAGGTAAGACCAAAAAGATTTTATAAATTATATTTAATGTTTGGTTGTAACCGAGCTTCGGGTAGTGTGGGACCACAGTAAGAAACTTTTTTTGTTCGAGATAAGACTACTGTTTTGCAATGTATGAATCCACATCTAGCTGTTTAGGGCGAAAAAGGTCTTCCAAGAAGTCTGTGCAAGTCTATAAAATAGTTTGCTCTGGAAATAAATTGAATTTAGAAAACTGAGTTAAAAATTGAACTTCTTTTATGAAAATCTACCCAAAAACGGGAGGTGAAAGTTCATAGTAAGCTCTAAATAATTCGGCAGGAGCAGTCCAAACAACTTGGGCGCTCAGAGGGAAGGAGGAGAGCTGAAAAAATAAGTAGCCAAGCTTTTGTGGTAGCTTTATATATGGAAGTAGAAAAGCCACCCACGTACGGTGCACCTGACCATCTAAAAAGGGCACATGCAGTTTCTAGTCTCCACCTCCCATACAAACCCTAATATTCTGATGATTGATATGTTAGTATTTAAAAATTTGTTAAGCATGACTTGTGTCTCTAAAAAATTCAAAAAAAATCACAACAATACCTTCTATTAGAGTAATGCTTAAAATCTGAGTGTCAGTCTCTCCCAGTAACCAAGATCTTTTTTTTCAATGCTGCCTTACTTGCGTTTTTAGCACAAAAATTGACTTCATGGCAATAAACTGTGCTTTAAGACTCATCGCAATGTTTGTTGAACTGCTCTTCCAGTTGCTCCATAGTTTTACTGCATTCTATAACCAACTCAATTCTATTTTACTGCTTCTGCTTTATAAAGAACTGACCCACTCAAGACGGAAAAGTGTATGCGATCAGTTTGGCGTAGCAAGTTTCCAAGAAATTTCGAAAAATTGATTTCCTATTTGAGATATTTACTTAACCCTAATGATCTTCAGTTGAACGGAAACGATATTCGATTTTTCTTTATTGTTTGTTTTGGAAGTAATCAATTGATTTTATTTATTGATATTATTATGAATTGCTTTGATTATTTAGTTAATATTTTATATTTTTTCTATAATACATGTGTTATTGATGTTTTTAATGTGAACTTAATTATTGAATAGCTTAAGTGTTATTTAACTTCAATTGCCCTAATTAGTTCAATGTACTTGTACCGTTATATATGACACGCACCATACACCACCAACACTGCGACACTAAACATGACACAACACAAAGCACAACAAACACTCCACACAACAACACAACAAATTCTACTTATATAGAGTTGTATAAATTTCATTACATTGTCTAATGGCTGAACTCACACTCTACTTAATATTGGTAGGAGAACTCTCAACCTTATATAAGTGGGAGAATTAATGTGCTGAAACGAAATGGTCTTAAATTGACACTTATGACACACAGTTCACTATGACACTTACATTTACCCATAGACACTTACACTCACACACACACACACACACACACACCACACAACACACAACACACCACACACACAACACACACACACTCACTTACACATATAACGTATAATTGATTAAAAAACATTTATGTTTTAATTAAACACGTACATTTATTTTACGCATTCAAATATAACTAAAATTATTTCAAAGTTTCTTATAAAACTTCTATAATAAATCAATTAATTATCTTATATATTAGAACAAAGAATTTATTAATTAAATGTTAATTAACTATTTTTGTATTTAAATATTTATATAACTAATCAAGTTTTATAAATAGAATATCTATAATTTTATGAAAATTTTATTAAAACATAATTTTACTACCTTATTAAGCCATACTATAAATCAGTTATAATCAGTAAGGTTAGCCCCTAGCACCCTACTTATATATAGATATATAATACAGATATTTATATGATATATATATATACAAGTAATATACCGTATATGCACGTTTATTATATCTTACTATATGACTTACCTCATTTTACATATATTACTTATAGCCTATACATGTAATAAGTTAATAATATAATTAATCCATAATAAGTTTTATGTATCTAATATAATTCATAAACAAATGTATTTTATTAAAATCATTCCAAGTTTTTATATTATAAAAAATAACAATATTATTCAACTTAATTATAAACTATATACTCGTCTTACAGATGTTAACGTAGAATATATATATATACTAAAGTTGCTGAATATAATAAAGTCTATCTTTATATATATATTATATTTTAATCTCGTCATCTCAACATTGCTAGATCCATCACGATAAATAGTAGACACATATCAACCTCTCATCTCCGACCTTCCCAGATTACAATGCTTTGACCTCTCTCTCCCTCTGTTAAATGTGAGCGCTATTTGAAAAAAAAATACTTTTAGGAAGCCATAAATTAATAGTGTTTATATCTTTTATGATCTAAGACCGGCGAACGATTAGGTCCTATAAATGGCTCAGTTCTCTAATAAAATATATTTCTAAGTGCTAAATGTTTTTTGTAAAGAGTAGTTTTGAGAAAAAGATTAAAACTAGAAAATTTAGGAATACCTGCAAGGAAAGTGCAAAAGAGCAAAATTCACAGAATCTGAGATTCCAATTTTCCAGTCTTAAAAAAAAAAAACATATATAAAAGAATCAGTGGTCTTACTGTTTAAGACATATTATTCTCTTTCCCTGTTGAATAGATCTACTCGACAAATTTACTCCCCATAAGTTGTTTCCTATGTGATAAAGCCTGTTTTGTGCCATTTGTCATCCCCTATGTGGATTTAAGCACTTAATACCAAGGTCAAAATAGGTATATTCCAGTAATAAGCAGATACATGTATATTATTTATATACTTTAATATAATATATTCAAACTGAGAAATATGCTGAGTATTCTGGTAAGATCTTTAAGCAGTAAGAAGGAGAATGTTTTCCTTACTTGTATTGGTCGGAGAATCCTATATCTCTAGATGACCTCGCATGTAGATTGGTCGAGAATAGTATTATTGTTAATATCGTACTTTTGAAATATATAATCTTGTTCTTTTAAATATTGTATCTGACCAGGTTGTCTTTTATTATTTAATCATTTAGAAATATTCCTCAAACTTATTTTTTGTAGGCTTTTAGAGTATCACATAGTTATTATACTAGATTTTATATAAAAGTGTTTATTTAATATGTCGAGAAACCGTATTTAATTAATAATACTTTAGAATGTAATGTATAATTAATTAATTAATTTACATAAGAATAGATAATATAATAATACTCACTAATTTAGTAGATAAACGTGATGCAAAACGCCAATGAGCGCACCGCATAGTCACGTGACGGACCCAGTGCGGAACCGAAGCATTGAACTCCGCCTGGCTCATTATAATAATATATATATATCGTAAATATTATCTACGACTCTATAGTCAGTCGAAAATTATGTGAGGATGTGTATATACCAAAGTGAGTATATAGGATAATCATCCTAGAGGTTTGATATCTTTTGTCACTACAGTCCCAATATTCAGTTCGTATAAATATATGTAGATTTGTGTATCTGTAATCAAGGTAATAGATTTAACGAACCTATTACTATAGATGTGTTCAATCGCATTGATTTATTTAAAGTCCTGTTATATCAGTGTTTATTACAAACCAAGAGAGATATTCTCGATGGTTGCGATGTGCATTATATAACAACATTTATGATATTAAATAAAGAAAGAGGTATGATAATACCTTATATACTCTGATACTGTAAAATTTGAGTATATAATAATATTAATATATAGATACCAATACTGAGAAATCCATTAAAAAGAACCCCTCGGATGGCTAACATCAGACCGATGTTAATTCACTTCAGCACAAATATCTTTTTATATCAGAATCTATAGAATTTAATTTATGTCTTTGTAGTGTAATCTAGAGTTCACTCATATATCGAAGTAAATAAAACACTTATTGTTAATTAAAATAAATACTATTTATAATAATATTAGAAATTCAAATGAAGGAATAGAATGATAAAGCGAATAATCTAAATGTGAGAGTGAAAAGAGTGGAAATAGTGGAATTTAAAATAATTAATAAAATAATAATAATAAATCATATATTATTCTTCCACTACGATTTTTTTAAGTAAAAATTTACGACATATAAGATTTGTTTTTCATTCCTTATTTGCAAACAATATAAATAATAAATTAAAAAGTCTCCTTTTCGTGACAACAATATCTTTAAACTAAAATTCGCCTATCGATTTTATTTAAAGAAGTTTTAAATTGTTCTAACTGTCTTTTGAATATGGGTTCATTTGTAATCTCCCTTAAGTTTTTTTTTTTCTTCGTTTTCGTTGTTATTAAATAAAATATTAATATGAAATGTTTAGATTTAAAAAGAAAATCAGGATACTTCTCTTTCCCAATTTTTAGAAATATTATTCTTGCCGGGTAAAAACAATCTGGTGGGGTAAGTATACTTTAGGAAAAGGTGCCTACTCCATTCTAGTATTAAAACACAACAATCAAGATACATAATCTAAGGAAATATAGAACCATATTAAAATGTATTTCTTCTTTGTGAAACATGAGAATCTAGTTGTCTCTTGTAAGAATGTAGTCAGGTATTTAGTAATAGTGTATTAACCTTATTATAGTGTTTATACTCCAATATCTCTTTCAAGATTAGACAATAGAACAGGAACAAACTACGTCCGGAGGTAGACAATACGATTCAGATAGACCTGATTTGCATATAAGTAGGTGAATGTGAATGTCTTTAGAAAGGAATTGTGCCTTGAAATTATGGAATCGTAAGCCTTGGAATTCTTATGGCTCGCTTATTGGATTTTTGACAACCTTATACGAGCGTAGATTTAATGATAGAAGTTATCCCATTCCCTACCTTCTGTTCTTTAGGCTGATCTATCTGTTCTCTCTAAGCTTCCTGTTTTATAAAATCTCCTCATGAGTAGTTTTTATTTAGTGATTATAAAGTCCTTAGTTAACATGAGTCATTAATAGCGCGTTTTGGATTGTGTTCTTAAGAATATCTATCTAGAAATAATTACGTCTTATAATTAATTAAAACAACAATGTGTGTACATGCATAATTAAACTTCCCCATCAGGCTCTACATACCTCCTCTATATCCTCTATTATTGGCATTTTTCTCAAGTATTGTGAGTTCAAATCATCGTTTAACTTACGAATTTACATCGAAGTATGATGAAGTTTCAATATCACTCTATCTCAATTATATCAGATTTTATTAACTTTTGTCCAAGAATTAACGGAGTAAATGCCAATAAATTAAAATTTAAGACAGAAAACCAAACAGAGTTGATATAGCACATTTTTCGGCAGTACTCAAACCATCGAAATATCTCAACCTCTTTGGGTTTGATATATGAATGTGTGATATAACACAGATAGGGTATAAGCAAAGTACTTATTTAGTACTATACTTAAATGCGATAAGTACATTGATGTCAATGTAGTAAACTTAGTTAGACCTTTCTCTTATTTCCAAATATAAGTAGTTTAATAAAGCACAATCCTAGATTACTCCGCATATACACAAAATATCCAACCAAGGAAACTCTTGGAACAAGATGATACTATTCGGTAGTGTGTCGAATCGGACACACGGAAATAGAGAGAGAAATTCTAATCAAACAGCTGAAGCTATTCTTTAATCTCAGGATGTCCAATATAATAGACTCGCAGCTACCCTGTCCTGTAAAACATAAATACTATCTGTCCACAGTGTTCACACGGCGAATGTAACCGTTTAGCGTCATAGTATTTTAATCACGCGGCTAGGATTCATGTTCAGGTTCTGGCCATAGAGGTCTCAGTCGTAGTCTATTCTGTTTCTCTTCGTCGTTGAGATTCACGCTTACCTTTGCTACTCAGATATATAAGGAATTAATTATTATCTATTCTTAGGTCGTAAATAGTAAATATCTCAAATGTATGCTAAGGTTAATGTGTAATATAAATGATACTTACACTTAGTACAAAATTAATATCGCATCTATTTATAGCTAAATCACGAAATCTAACATATGGCATACCAGAGCGTCATAACAGGCGTAGTAAATATGAGACTTATTGCTATTGTTAAAATGATATTAGTACAGTGTTACATAAGGCAAATAAGTTAAACACATTTTTGCCACTCAAATACACAGTATTTTACTATAGAAATACAAATTGTAATTATGTCAAAAGTAATACGAGTTTTAAAGTAATTAACGTTTGATCATTTTTCCAACAATATCCATGATACACGGTTATATCACAGGGATTGGAGGATTCCTCGCTCACCACAAAGATCAAATGTGATATCGAGGATTCATTTTTTGCTTTAATTTGAGCTTTAAAAGTATTATGTAACTATCTACGAGCGATGTTTCATTACTCGCAAAGAGCTCTTGAATATAAATTTTAGGAATAATTTTTATCTACCGTAAGAAATTTATTTGAATTAATGTTACAACTATTTGCATTAAAGTTTACTGGCATTTAAATTTACTTTTATTAGAACAACAAATTTCATAAAAAGCGTTTGGTAGTTTAGGATCTTTTATACAACCCACAAATGAGGGAATAACAAAAAAGTCAGCAATAATTAATACTAGAGTAATAGTGCCTCTTAATACTTATACTCGTTACTCGAAATTAAATTCCTATGTGATTGCACCAATCGAATTTTTACTTCGTAATGAACTAGGGTTCACTTTTTAGGAACATAAATTTTTTATTATCATGTATTTGGATTTCACCGCTATCGCCCGCGGGCTACCAGAAAAAGATTGTGATACTAACACTGCTTAGATAAAGTTAGCCAAAGTAGTATTCACACATTTACAGAGAGAAAGAGGGGTCAGAAGTTTATCGTAGTGTAAGGATGGACGGAACGTATGTATTTGTCTATGTTCTCGTGTGGATTGTACAATGACACATTATAGAGGTTTATTACATAATAATAATGAATATTTAATGATAAGATAAAACTTTTAAAAATTATCTTAAATGGCGTATTGAAAATAAATTTTTATTAAGATGTTCCTCTAGCGAATCATTATAATTAATTATTTATATTAATGTCTTATTTTTAGAATTATGACATACAGCTCTGGGAACTTGATTATAATAGATATTGTCTAAAACTAATGTTGATATATTGAGAAGAACGAAATGGCTTATATGTAGTTTATTTTTAACCATCTATAGCCTACTGTCAAGAAAATTATTGAGAGTGCAGTCAATGTACAATGTAGTTGAGAAGAGAAAGTAGCATAGCTTGGTGTATGAGTGGGTGCTAGGCTAACTTTATGAACGTGTGAGTGAACATATGACATTTAGGTATAGCGTTTTTAAAATTAACTGTTTTTAAATTAATGGATTTCATAAAATTTTAGTAAAAGTTATTTGTAATAACTCTCGAATGTGTATAATTCAGTGTCATAAACTTCAAAGTGGTCCTTTATGAACAGGTAATGATAATTCTTTCGTTCTAAAGATTATGATTGATTATTTATGCAGATATATAGACGTCTTTAATCAGCGTAATGTAAACTCTCTCGCCTCTCAATCAATTTGAAACTGTCATTAATACGTAGTGATACAAAAGATGTACGATTTTATCATATTTTACATATAATATATTGTTATTTAATAGTATTGTTCTACGTATTATATGGTGGATCACTAAGTGAGGATAAGTTTATGTTGTAGTGAATGAGGTTTTTGAATGAGTGTTCGTGACTATTTCAATTTATAAAATACTCGTGTAGTGTTGTCGTGTTTTTTAATCTGTGTGTTGTTTTCGCTGAATGTGTTTGTTGTGCTAGTTGTTTGAGCTTTGTAAAATGGTCTAAATTAAAATTTAAAGTTATTCACTCTATGGTCATAACAGTGATATTCCTGTGTATAATGGGTACTAAAAGTAGGATAAAATTGTGCGCCGCAAAGCTCATGCAGTGCTGAGTGTGGTTGGTGTTATTGATGTCAATGTGTGTCCCATTCAGTTTAAAGCCACTGTGAGATAGTTTGTTGTGATGTAGAGTATGAGGGACTTGAGGTGTTATGTGTACAGATATCTAACAAAGAAATTTTTTTAACTTTTTCTTTTAAAATTTTAAGCAAGAATAATCCTATAACATAAAAGTACATACTTAGAAAAGCTACATGTTTAAAAATAAGATTGCTGAGTACCCTTAGGAAATATATAAAATATGAAATAATCCAGAATCTCTCAGATATATTACTCAAGTCAAAAAAACATAGACTGAGAATACCCAAATAAGTTAAGAACTCACTAATACAGACATCGAGTTATTAAATACAAAATAAAAAACATATATATGTATAATAAAATAATGAGTTAATTGACATAGTAATTAACATATGAGTTAAAGCAGTAATAATAATATTCATCATGACTTTAAAGTAGTAGTAAAATCATTAGAGTTAAGCAATAGTAAAATGAAAGTATTATAAGCCACAAAAGCAGTAAAACAAAAGAATACACTATAATCTACCTTTTATGTATAGTTATTAAGGTTATATCCAACCTCTATAGTTATGATATATGTTACTGTAATTGCTTAGAGTTATTTACATAGGTGTATTATATGTATAGATGTCAAAAGCATTAGTATAATGCAGTTAAAAAAACATACTTATATATATTAATACAAGAATATAATAATAAAGTTTAAAATAACATAATGATTATATATATAATATATAAGTAAAAAAAAAATTAAAACTATAAAGCAGAAAGTTAAAGCTAAGTATAAAGCAGGGTATAAGTGTATAATATCAGTTATAAAGCAGTAAAATAAATCAAAAAGCATACTAATATCACTACTTCAGTAGTTATAAAGTACACTCTTACATTATATATTATTAATTATATTCTTTAATATAGATTTATATATATTGTTAAAGATATGTTTAGTTTAAGCCATGCACATAGTTTAATACAGTCTATGATTTTTTTTTGATATGTTTCTAGTAATGCACATGAAGTATTATAGTCTTAGCTAATCACTAGATTAATATTCATTACTGAAGTATTATAAAACTTCCTATATTATTCTTTGATGTAATTTAGTCGTTAAGGGTACTCTGATAATATTTTATATTATTACATGAATCTTTTACTGATCAGATTAGAGTAAGATATGGTTTTATAATTGATACAAGGTATGCATGTCTAGGTTAATGATATTATAAAATATTTTATTATAAGATTTTAAATATGCTTGAAAAATATATGATTAAGAGCACTAGTTTACATGTCAACATGGAATAACATCGTTTTTGTAAAAACATAAAAAGACAATTTTAATCTCACACCTTTGTTGTTAGTTCAACACTCTACTTGATATTAACTGATATATACTGAGCTTTAAGGATGATAATATGTATTAATGTTAATAATAAATTTTCGTTATTATCTCTCATATATTTAGAGTAAATAATAATATATAATGATTATATATAAAATCAGATACTCTGGATTTTTTCTTCTTCTTTAAACATATAAATATTTTATATAAAATTTATTAAAATTAAAGTAATAATTAAAATAAAAAACATTTTGACATTAAAAAATGTAATTATATAAATAAATGTGTTATTAATTATATAGTCTGTAATGTAGTTATACAGTTTAGGTTCGCGACTCGTATTAATAGTATATTTTAAATATAATATAATTAAATTATAATGATATGAAATATAATGATGCCTTACATGATAATTTGAAAGAAATCTTTGAAATATTAATATATAAGTTTTTGAATAACAATTAATAATAGCTTATATATATATATAGTATTAATATTATTTTTCATTCGTCATGCACAGGGATATTTTTCAGCCTGCTGTAGCGTCACACGATCACTCATACTAGCACGATGATATCAGCTCAGGAAATATAATATTGCTGCCTAGCGTGAGTAGCTGACGCGGATAGCTGGATAGGCTAGGTATGATAGGGGGCTAGAAATATAGAGTCTAGTATCTGAGGTAGTTGCTTAGTGTTTGTCTGAACTTTTGGCTAGTACGCTAATGCTGCTCACTGTAGTTATTGTTTACTACGATTTGACTTTTGAGGGATAAGACTTCAATATTTAGACTCTTCTATGATGATAGGGTAGAAAAGGCTAGAAAAGGTAGAAAATGCATCATGTGCGCGTGCATCATCATCAAAGTTATGATATATACTAATACCTCACATAATTGTATATGATAGGATCAAAGATATTTGAATATGCATCAAAATTAGGGCAGTTCCAAAATAAATCACGAGTGTGAGTGATATGAGTATATATATGTAATCATGTATATATATAATATATATATATAAATAATTAAATATATATAGTATATATATAGCTATTGTGGAAGTTAACAAATATATTTAAATGTAAGTGTCTATGAGTATATGTAAGTGTCTATGGCTAGTGTTAACAGCATATTAAGTAGTTAATTAGAGGTATGTATTTATGTACGTGTAGATTAGTAGTTCACTGTGTATATATATATGTGATGTGTAGTGTAGTTATTATATATATTGTATGTGTGTATGTATGTAATTGTGTTATTTTACTTATAGTAAATGTAAAACCGAAGAAAGTGTACTCTGATCATGTTAGATAGTGTCCTAGGAATGTGTGTATATTAAGTGTCATAGTAGATATGTGTGATAATGTTGTGAAGGGGAGGTAAGTATATTTATTGCTTTTTAGCTACTGTTTAACTACATATATCTAAATCCACAAATATTATAGATATATATATATATTATAATATATATATATATATAAATATCATTACTATATATTATAATATTATATATAGATAATGATATATTATAATATTATATATATATTATTGATATAATATATATATATATATATAAATATAAATATATTATATATCATATTTTTATATATATATATATATATAATATATATATATATATATGAAATATATATATATTTATATATAGGAATAATATTATGAATAAATACTAACTCAAGTTATACGAAGTAAATTCTAAGCACTTGTCATATACCCAAATCGATATATCTTAACTATTTCTAGTATTAAATATTTTTCCTGTTTCACCATTTTTTTTCCTTTTTCCTTACTACCATAGAAAAGGAGAAAATTTTATTAAGGCTAGAAAAGGCTTGAATAAAGTGCACTCTAGTATGCCTCTAATGTGGCACTCACTTGGCGACTATTGGCACTACTTTGTGACAACTTAATTTGACTATACATTTGGCACTCATGACACTTACTCTGTCACTCAATATTTTAGTCAACTACACCTTATAGGCACTCATATAGAATATCATACTAGAATAATAATAACATTGATATAAATGTATAACTATATTTTATGTTTTCAAATACTAGTATGTATGTATGTAGAGTACTTACTGTTAATCGTAGTGTGAATAGTAGGATGCATTCTAAAGTTGATATTATACCATCACATATATATATAATCTATGAATAGTCATCAATTGTATTAAATCAATATCAAATATATATTACCAACACAGAAATACGATCATTTAAGTTGAGCCATCATAAGTTGTTAGGTACACGTTATGTAGCTATATATATAAGTGTACGCTATATGTATAGTGTAAATAGCTGGGTAGGATGATCTAGTATTAAGGTTAGCTTAGTGTATGGCTTAGTACTGATGATAATAGCTTAGTATATAGGTGGAGGCTAGCTGATATGAGGTGTAGTATAGGTGTAGCGCAGTAAGTAAGTTCTTGATATGAGTTAAGTAGATGGTTAGTATGTGGTGTAGTAAGTTATATAAGTATGATGAAAATAATAGTAAGTTGCTGGTGTAAATCTAGTAGTAGTGTAGCTAGGTGTATAAAGTATGGGTGGAGGCTATAGAGTGCGTAGGTGATTGTAAGGCTGAGCGTGAAGGTCTATGTTGTAGCTTGATAAAGATTACTAGGCTATTGGAGGCTGGGTTGTAGGTATATTGAGGAAGCTAGAGGTGTGTGTGTATTTGTATGTATATATATTATATTATATTTGTGTATTGTTATGTGCATCGTGTGTAGGTGTGACCGATATATCAAAAATATGAAGGTACGAAGCCCCTAAGGGTTGATCATAAATAATTAATAGTATAGATATGGGGCACAATAATAGAATATCAACCAATTATTCGAAAAAATTATAGTGATTATCTTACAATAAAAATTTTAGTAGTTATTAATCATAATAATATAGGTCATCAAAAATTTTGTGAGTATATATTATAGATATATGATTGTTCTTTCCAAAATAATAAAAAATAATAAAAAAATAATAATAGTATTTTATAGGTTACTCTAAAAATAATTTAGTACTACAATAATTATTTAATATTTTATCATATAATAATAAAATTTGTATGATGCTTCACTCACATAAGAAGGTAGCTAGTCACCGTATAAAGGGAACTAAAACTATTAAGTGTAGGGATAGCACTACGCATACATCGGTTGCTTACGCTAACCGTTTTGGCGCACTACCTATTATTCTGAAGGGTTTGCAATATAATATATTAGGGTTCTCAAATAATATTTTGGTAGTTCTCATTAAAAATTGGGTTCTTAAAAATTTTAGTAGTTCTTTAAATAAATAATTCTAGTAGTCTTAAAAAATAATAATTACTGTTGTAAATTTTGTTCGAAAAAGTAGGTTTTTAAAAAAATTTGAGTATTTCTCAATAAATTTGGGTTCTCAAAAAGGTCAAGACCCAAAAGTTAGGGTAAAAAATTCAGGTTGCCCAAAGGTCCAAGGCCAAAAAAAGAGTCGCCCGGTCATAATAATAGTTCTAAATAAAAAGACAGCTCGTTGTCACAGAGTTATATAAATATTTAATAAAATCTCGGAGATTACTGTACAATACATTATAGATAGGACACGTCATTCATACAGACTAATTAATGAAAATAAAACAAAATAACTGACTCTCGTAATGATACACAAATTATAGACCAATTCACGCGTACGCTAGTAATAATGTGCGAAGATATAGTCTATACACACATATAATAAACTTAACAATCTAAAAAGAAAAAAGTGAGAGTGGTGGAACATAGATCGTTTAATCTTGATTCATGTAAAGCACACGAAAAAACAAATCGGCTTAAAGAAAAACAGTCCTCTTATTCATAGCAATAAGAGTTTTGAGGAGTTGAAAATGTCGAGCTTTAGCAATAGTAAGTTGCTAAGAAGAAAAGTGGCTAATTATAAACAGGAGGTTTAAATGGCATAGCGGTTATTTAGTATAAGGGTGTAATACTATATATTAAGAGATAGTATATATATATAATATATATTTAGTTAATGAGGTTTATTAGTAGGCTCCTGTACAAGTAATATAATTAACCCTACATGTGGCTAGGCCCTAGTGATGGCGTATCCGTTCCGTCACTCGTAGTATATATATATATATATATATATATATATAATATATATATATTATATATAAGATATATATATATATATATAATATATATATATATATATATAAAGATATATAACATATATTCACTAGAAAAGGTTCCTTGAACTTCGATGTAGTATTTTTTTCCACATTTCTTACATCTAAAAAAAAGATTTGAATAAAATATAACCGTTATATTCTAAGCATGATCATTCCGTATGCATTGACTGAACATGAGCATTCCGTCGTCTTCTCTTAAGCATGAGCATGAACATACCTTACCCACCATAATCACTAAACGGACTTTTCTTTAAAAATAAAAATACTGAAACAATCGTTTATTTATATTAGGTTGTAAAAAGAATAACATTGTTTGAATTTTATTTATTTAAGTTATTGAAAATTTTACCGTTTACTTAAGCATTTTGATTTAAAATCAGTGAATCCTCCTCAAAAAATTATTAGTTTATAACATTTTCTTCAAAGTAACATTTTATGCCATTGCATTTTATAAATATTATTAAACATATATATTAATATTACTATCAATATCTAATATATAATATATTTATTTTATTATATATATATATATATATATATATATATATAATATATATATATATTAAAATAATATATATACTAATAATATATATATTATAATAATATATATATAATATATATATTACAATCGCTTCTAATAAATAATTAATCTAATTATATTATGTACTTGATTATATAAATTTATATTTAAATTAATATTTAATTAATATCTATAAAATATATAATTATATATATATATATATAATAATATATTATATAAATATATAATTATATATATATATATAATTATATATAGTATATATATAATTATATCATATATAATATATATAAATATATATTATATTATATATATATATATATATATATATATATATATTATTTAATATGTATATATATATTTATTATTAAAAATGTAGTAATCATATAATTAATCAACTAGTAGGAAAAATTTAATAAGTTACCTTTTTTTTTTTTTTAAAACCTCTAAATGTGTAAATAGTTGATGTTCTTCAACTTTTGATAAAATTCATCTAAACAAATGTGTTTCATTGCTTTTATTATATATATACAATATAATATATATATATACTATAATATAATTATATAAATCATTATATATTATATAAATATATATATAATATTAATATATATAAGATATATAACTATTAATTAATATATAATAAAATAATAATATATTATATATAATTTAATATATTAATAATTATATATATATACATATTTTATAAAATATAGATTAAATAAATAAAGTTTATTATTTTATTTTTCGTATTTTTATCATAAGAAATAAACTATCACACTACTAACTGGAGTAGAGATTGTCTCCTAATCTAAAAAGCGTAGTGAGAATATAAAATCAAGATGGCAAAAACGTGTACTCACTTTACGTCCGAGCAGACGAGCCAAGCCCAAAAAGAGAGAATAGCTCACCATTCTCCCACTATAATGCTCCTCATACGCGTTCTATACAAGATACCTGAAGCAGTCCCGTTCCCGTCTCATTGATTGGGCGAGTGCTCACAACTGTTTCATTATTCTCGATGCGTGATTTCTTTATTATATAATTATATATAAATTGTTAATTATTAAATGATTAATGAAAATTAAGGCAGAGTATTTACCATTTGAATATAATAGTATATATAATGTATAGTATATTATATATATGATATTAGTATATATTTAATATGTATTATATAATATCTAAATATAATCATATATACATAATAATGATATATACATATTAAACATTACATATAAATATTATTATATTATATATTATATATATATATATATAATATATCAATATACTAATATAATATTATATATATATTATTATATATATTAATATACTATATTATTATTATTATCATATATATATAATAACATATTAATATAATAATGATAATATCACTACTATTATATACATATATATATATATATAATATATAACATATAAATAAAACAATTCATACTTAACTTATGATAGAGTTTAATGTCGCAAACTAAAACCTACCACTACTCACTCGTTACTCAAAAAAAGTAAATTCACTATCATTTCATGCATATCCTCACTTTACAATCTCGCTGATAGAATAAGTTATTGATATCACGTTATCGTTTATTTATGCACACAATTGAATATATCATACAATATACTAAAAAGTGATAATCTAAGTGCGCACGCTCACTATTATCTCCTAATGATTATATAATAAGGCTTTCTTGACTTACATTAATTAACTTGTTAACTTAATCTATATTAATTAACATTCGTAGTTTCGTTATATATTAATATTTTTCAACTCACTCATCATTCTACTGTTAATCATTAAATCATAAGACAACACTAAGAGTTACGCTTCATTTAAGTACTGAATATTGCTCTACTCTACAATGATCTTTAGATTCAATTATTTTACATTCTCACCCAATTTCCACAATATATAGATAAATTATTTATTAAATAGCTCTCATAGCGACTTTACCTGTACTATATCTCAACACCCCTCTATACTCTCTATCTACTTACCCTTGATCATCCGTTCACTCTCTTATTCTCTCCGTAGATAATTGATTATAGCTAAATATTAACACGTCAGCACTTGTTCAGCGCTCCCCATTCTTACACCTACAACCTCTAAACACTACACGAGCTTCACATCATCACTACTGTATACCCATAAGAACGCGTGTTTCACTCATATCCTCCACGTTTTACTTTCAAAGTACTTACCCTTGTAGACGCAAGAGCATTGCTCGCAATATCTCAACTCTTAATTCTCTTACTCTAAATCATACTCTTCAATCGATTTACAGTCCTAGCACGACAGCCAAAGTTCACCGACTTTCTGCAAATATAGCTTTAGGTATCCTTTTACCACTCTCTATCATCTCCTTTATCCTTTATTACTTCTTCATCTGAACCCATTTAGCCAAACACCTATCCTCAGAGCGTAGCAGTAACTACGCATGATACATGAATGTTAACATAAAAATCTCGATAGTAGCACATTCCAACAACCTCCGCCGTGCCTCAAATGTAATACATCTAATATAATATAATAAGTCATTATTACTATTCAACTCATTTCGCTTACATATTTCTATATAACTGCGAAAAATCGCTATCATCTATCTTATATCTCTTTATAGCCTATGTTACAGTAAGTTTCATTAAACCGCACTCACTCAAACTGCAATATGAATCAAAATCCGCTATTTAAATGAAATGAAAGTTTCACCGAGAAAAAAAATTACATACTTGACGTCCTCTCTTAGCGTTACTCTCAAAATTGTTTTCCTACTTCATAATTTTTTTTATATTTCCACTCACCATCCTTTCTGCAACTGCGATTTGTCTCTTCTATCATGATGAAAAAATTTTCAATCACATCACTCCGTCTTAAACTTTTATAAACTCTCACCCTCTACGCCTCTTTTACGCCCAACACCAATACTCCCTACTCTATCTCTATATCTCTCTTTAGCTAACACTCCCATAAACTATTCCATATCTAACCTCTTAAGCTTAACTCTTATTCCTATACTCCAACGATCCCGTCACTATTCCCCTCTCCTCCGAATCTCTCGGAATACGATTAACCCTCCAATAAACTGGTTTTGTTACTACATAACTTCCAAATTTCCATCAATAAATCAACCATCTCGAGCGCCTTCTTTAGATCATTTCACCTAAGTTATTTCATCTATCCCGCATATATTTACCATTCATCCAACTATTCTCACTCTACCCATATATTTACCCCTCTCATTACTAAATATAATTCAAGCATTCGAAAATAAATGTCGACCGTGCACCGCCCAATATATGTTAACCATTTCACAACATAATTTCCACTATACAACCTCTTCCATATACTTCAGCCATAAATGTTATGCAGATTTTCTAAGTATTCCCTCCACACCTCTCTCTCACATTCATTTCATCAGTTATCTGATAATAAGCACCATCCCTATAATTCATTAATTCTATTGTACAGACAGATTGCGCCTTAACACTTATATCATCTATTATCTAATCCTATTATATCATATAAGATTATTATTATTCAATTTATTTAATTTATTTATTTATATTACTTTATTAGTATTTTATAATATTATAATATAATATAGTATATATATATATTTATACTTATATAATGATATATATATAATATTATATATAATAAATTATTAAATATATATTATATATATATATAATATATAATATTATACATATATACTATACTATATATATATATCCATTATATACAGTATATATATAATATACTTATATAATATATATATAGTAGTATCTATTAATAATTACACTATATATACTTGTAATATTATACTATATATTATTAATATATATATTATATAATATAAACAGATCTTTTTATTTATAGCTATATATTGACCGATAGGTGGTTATGGGCTATCAATATTCAAAGAATAAGTCGAACAATATACACACATGCAGATATAGATTAATACATGTAGAGTGATTGTAGACATTGAAAGTAATAATAATAGTTAAACGAGTCTCTATTCGTTTACTATCGTACTATATAGGAACGTAAGTAACGGATTGCTGTGCCCACCTCGTATATTATATTAGTATAATATATTATAATATATTGATATGTTATATAATATATTATTATACATTAACTATATATATAATGATATATATATATAATCCTAACTATTAATTATATATATATATATATATAATATAATATATATATATATCTAATACATATATATAGCATATTAATTAAGTAATTGTATATAATTAATTAATATATATATATATTATATTAATATAACTATATAATACAACCTCGTTCCCAAAAGTAAGATTTACCTGAATATCAGACCCTATGAATAACGATTATACTGCTAGATATAGATATATAACTCTTTAAGCGACTACACGATATAGTGAGGTAGCTAGTTACTAATATGCTACATATCTCATATCAGTTTTAACCAGATTATAAAGTATCAAGTCTTGCACTTACATTACTGTTTATGTATGTATCGTGTATGTTCATAAATCTCTAGTACCGATTTTTTGCCTAACTAAAATACTTTTGTTGTGTCTATAACTTGTCGTGTTTTCTTATCCTTCGTACTTTTTTGTATGATCATGGATAAAATATAGAACTGTCGGTTATAATATATAACACTGTCAAATTCTGTTGATAAAAATAAACGTAACAAGATAATCTACCACTGGACATTTACTTCTTTATATAACTATATAAGTATATACGGGACTACCTCATATCGAGAACTATTAATGTGTATTTTAAAGTGGCTACAAAGCTTTCAAAGGAATAGGGGCCTATAATAAAATGTTGTGACGAGACTCACCTAGGTGTTTCAGTAGATCAGATAGATTTACAGTATAAAGAAGATACTTGGTTTGTAGATAAATAATGCTTAATGAATACATATATAGTGTAATTTTTAACTCATAGAAAAACCATGTTGACATCATAATTAGCATAAAATAAAATTGAGTGCCTAAGTATCTATATATTGTATAACTCGAGAAGATCTAGTTCTGCAGTAGAATCAGATAATGAGAAAGATAGCGAAATACATCGAATACGTGAGTCGAGAGAGAATTAAATATGCTAAAGAAACAAAATAATGAAAAGAACAATTCATGTTGGTGCAAGAGCAACAAATTTTCCTGAGTAAGCCTTGCAAGATTACCAGAGACACAAGTAGCGCATCTAAGTTGCATAGAGAGTACGATCCTGAAACATTCCAGACAGACTGGCAAGACTGAGTGTTGTTAGAAACTGCGAGAATGTCAACCAAACAAAAAGTAAACTTCTCCTCACATCGTCTCACTGTAGATTGTACAAGTAGCATAAGCGTTACTAAGTCTATGATAGTGAACAAGAGTGGCAATCATAACGACTGATAGATTTGGATTACCTATCGACTATACCAGTACTTATGGAGACATGCCTAAAGTAGACGACATAGAGAAATTTTATGATCGCCAGTCAGGAGAGACTCAATTATTTCACAATGATTCATTATTACAATCTAGAGATACTACATGATAGACAAGTTACGAACATATATGACATAATTTGTATTAACAAGCAAACTTAATTCAGAACAATCGACCTATCTCAGTCGAAATACACAGGTATGATTGTTGCTGCTGCATCACTAAACGCGTCATCTACATGCGCTGTCACCATATATTAGCTTATTAGTGGTGCGATGCAAGCAACAAGCCACGATTCAAGTACTTAGTAACTGACACGCTTACAATCTTAATCATACACCGAAATCGTCATGTCAGAAGTTACTCGTTATCTCGAGTTGCAGATCACTACGCCTACACTAACTCTGATGAAGAAATGTAGAGAGTTTGAAGTCGGCCATGCAATTAGAAGGCCATACTCACCACCATAAAAAAATTCTACTATAACACGCCATGTGAACTTAAACCACAGCTACATGATCTAAGTGTAGCACGTAAATCATAAAAAACGGTATATACGTTAACTGCTATGAATCAGTGAGTATATATATTAGAACGTTATATGAACTGCTGTTCGTATAAATCCTTAGCCTCAAGGGTCATACCACTCTGAAGTAAGTAATTAACTTGTATAATTTTTAGGTGTAGAGTCAAATTAACTAATATATTATAAAACTCAGACACCAGTACCATTACTTGGATACATAAACGTAGTATATATAATATATATGATATTATATAACAATGTAGCAAAATTGATATTAATCAAAAATACTATTCATTATAGGAATCAACTGTATCATATTAGATAGATATTGACCATCTATATATTATTCTATTCTCTCCTTTAAATAAATTTACTTTAATAATCATCTGTTGTAGTATTCAAGGTAATATTGCTCAAGAGATCATAAACATTTTCCACAAACTTACACGAGACAAAAATACAATTGGACTTCCTTAATTTATCCACTCCTTGTAGATAGCGGTCATTCCACGTGATAAACTATTATAACCTTTAAAATAAATCCTTATTTAGAAAATAAACATCTACTAATTAAAAAATGAGAAATCATCAAACTACACCAACTGCACAGCTGAACTAGGTTACGAAGTATATGTGTATCAGAGTTAAATTGAGTAAACAATCTTCTATTATATGAAATTAAACTTTAATACAATTTATGAGTAACAGACTGGAGTAATCTAAATCATTATAAACAAGAATAAAGTCAATTTCAATAAAGATAAATTTTGAAAGTGTAGACTTAGACTTATATATTTCTTCTAACTTATATTTCTAAATTTATCTTTTCTTTCGTTACTAATCATATCTCTAACACAATATTTATCATAAAAGTTAATGAAATACTATGCTCGTGTACAGTATTGTTTATATACACCATCAATATTTTCCGTCATAGACCTACAAATAAATTGAATTTTAGAGGTCACTGTATAGTTTCCAATAAATTTCCCATCTATAAAAGCATATGTTTATAGCACTAATAAAATTAATAAAATACATTAATTTTATTAATAAATGAGAATAGTAAGATGAATGGAAAAGATAGTATATCACTACCGTTAAAGTTCTCATATACATTGATTCATTTCTGAAAATCGATGTGTTCTATATCAATCATACAAATTTCCCATCTATTTTTTTTTCCTCACTATAGACTGGAGTCAGGTATGATTCTGATCACTTACACACGGAAATATTTATTACTATATAAATTAATTACTAGGAAAGACAAAATATATTTAGCAGCGTAAGAAGAAGTAAAGACTCCCTCTTAGTCCTGATAACTCTAAAAACCTCCTATGCTCTATATCTTAATAACTAATTAAGTGAGTATACTTACTGATCTAGCTCAGTCAGAAAAAATCCAACCTTAAGTAAGTCATATCATACTATAGGGACCAGTACTGAGATGTAAGATCCCTCAAATATTATGAGATTCATATTACTTCATATCAATGTAGGTTCTATATACCTTGACCCAGTGTGAGTCATATAACTACCATTACATCTCATTATATAAATCATACACATTTCACTTCATAGTTCATATTTGGAGTGCTAGCGTCGTCTTGCTGCACCTCTGCCAAGTAGTGTGCACATTTCTCTCCTGTGTTTGCGCTAGTGCGCTTGATTTACATAATTCAGAATTAACAGCGTAATATCACTATTTTCTTCATAAGTGTTCTACTGATCAGACTCGAGAGTTCCCAACATTACTGTCTAATATAGAGAAAAATCCAAGCTCATTCTTATGATACCGACTTACCGCATTCATGTTTACATTCTCCTAATCTACTTATATCCACATGACCAATAACCTATTTATTAATATAACGTGATCTTCATATTATATCTCTATCATCCGTTATCACACTCATCTGCCACATCCCAATCAACATCTGCTCAATACGTTCATATTTCTCCATTTATCTATTTCTTTTCCTAATAACACAGCTCATACAAACTAGAATTGTCCATATAGTTACTGAACACATTGTTAAATTATTACTATAACTAAGTTAACCTCTGATTCATAACCATTAAGTCTCACTATCATTACATTTAATACATCTAGGATAACACTAATAATACTTACAATTATAACCTCCTCATGTAATAATAACCCTAGCGCAATCATAATCCACTTATACATAGTCCCTATATATATCTTAACATAAATTACAACCATTATAACGTATTTTAACTTGCACCAGCCCACTCATTAGTTAGTACCTATAATTTCAACAATTTTCTCTTTATAACACTATATCTATTATTCATCATTCTAGACTCCTACTTTCTTCAATCATATATCCTATAAATACTTTATAAATTCTCAGACACTTTTTCCTACGCTGCTCACCACTCTAACATAACTTACCATCATGAGTCTAGTCTATCTCACTCACAAACTATATAACTATATACTTAAATATACTTCTATAATATCTATCGGTTTACTTTTTCTAATAATAGCCCTATCTTCTATTTACACACTCCTTCATAAATCCTCGTCTTTAACTAATGTCCTCTCTCAATCTCTACTTCATAAATTCGCCACACAAAACCAATAATATCATTATCGTCATTTAGTCAATAATGTATATATGCGGAATCTCTCATATCTATGAACATATTATTCTCCATCATGTCTATCTTAACTTTCTCGACTTGGTTACCCTACTATCTTATATTACTTTTGTTTTTCTATAACCTCATCCATAAAGATTGGCCGATTCCAAGAGACATAACCATCATATTCTCCGAGTTACTCTACATAGAAAAATTAAAAATAATACTTATATAAATACTCCCTTTCAAATACAAAACAAATTTTTTTTTACTATCGAGCAATTCTCGCATTCAATAATATTTACATTTATCTATGACTTTTGATTACTATTTCATGAATAAGTTTGTAACATTTCTATCATCTACCTTGTCTCTTAATCATACACTTAAAATTCACTACACTGCCATAGATTCCTATTAATTATTATACGACCTGATCGCTGAATGTTGTCCATTTTATATAATTCCTAGCTTACTATTAATTTTATATCTTTCATCCTCTCTGATATGTATTATATCCCATAATATATTGTTCTCAATGGTACAGATTGATCTCACATACATCCTATCTACTCACTTCGTAAATCAGCTAACACTTATAATATTAATTCTTCCCCATATATTATAGTTCTTACACTCTTTCGACGCATTCTCTTTCGCATCACATAAATATATCACATATATCTTCGCCTACAACACTCAATAACTTAATTATACATCTATATATACTACATAACAGTTACCTTTTCCCTTACTCTTATATATTTAATAGTTTAATCTAAATAATGGATCATCTTACTCATAATATCACTAGAACTATTAATACCCTTCACCATAAAACAGTTTTTGTATTCTACTACAACTTCCAAATTCCAATGAATCATCCATCTCGCTATATATATGTGTGTAATTATATATTATATTTGATGTGTGTGTGTTAGTTGATTTTTAATGGTTAATAAATAAATATATCGTTGATGGTAGCTTTCATTAATAAATTTAGCTTAACAATTAGATATATATATAATATTATTCTTATTAATTTGTGATATAATTATTTAAGTATATTGTCTTATATAATTACTTCCCTTTATATATATATAATTTATCACCATAGAGAAGAGTTAATCTATAATTTAATCAAAAAGAACAATGCAACTTCGCTGTACAGCTCTCTAAATCAAAAAATAAGGAAAAAAAAACTCCCTTAGCCTCTATTTCCTACTGCTTAGCCTTTCTATTCTCTTTAGCTACTTACGACGACAATGATTATCCTAATTTTAAATATTTGCATTTCTTTTGTTGCAGAAGTTAAGTCTGATTTGATTACACTTTAGATAACAACATTCATCCTTGCCTTATTATAAGTCCTTATATATAATACTTACTGATAAAAGAAATATATATAAAGATACAATTATTGTATTATATTATATTAATAGAAAAGAATATATTAAAATGGAGAAGCAGAAACTGGGAAACAGCATTGAAAAAACACTGCCGGAGAATAAATAAGGAATATTTTGATAACTACACTCCTCCTCAGAACAATAATATAATATGTTTTGTGAGGTGATTCTGCAAGAGAGTTGTGAGATTGGTTAGAGTAAGATTTGTAAGTAAGTAGTGATATATATGTAAAAAGGTATAGAGGATTAATAAGTATAAATAATCGAATACATAAGAGTAAATTATATGTGTATAATGAGTTGAGAGGACGTCCTCACTATAGGTGTGAAGTTATGCTAGATGGTGAGCACAGATGGAACATATAGTGATGAGTTTACAATATATTTAGGTATATAATATATGTAAGTACTAATGAAGTGAAGAGTATATATCAGGCAACCTCCGTCACTCATTTCTAAAAAAGGGGTAGTCTGCTAGACGCCACCTCCGTACTCCAGAACGTTAGTCCGCTAGCGTTCCTACTAATGCATTTATTCAGACCACAACCTCCGCATCTTATCTGCATAGTCCGTACACTACTTGCGTCTCTGAGACACCTATTTACTCTGCTATACTAAGCTGCCGACATTCACACAAAAAAGAGATTTTAATAATAAATACGTATTAAT
Source organism: Trachelipus rathkii (assembly GCA_015478945.1). Classification (NCBI taxonomy): domain Eukaryota; kingdom Metazoa; phylum Arthropoda; class Malacostraca; order Isopoda; family Trachelipodidae; genus Trachelipus; species Trachelipus rathkii. The sequence goes on along the minus strand of JABUQX010090134.1, from coordinate 2,553 downwards.
AGTATATATCCTTACAAAAAATTTAGGTTAAAAAAAGTTTCATTTTACTTAAATTATTAATATCGAATCGTAGATCAAAAAGCTAATATTTAGCAAAATTCAAAGATATTCAACTTCTACTTCACTATGTCGTCTTTCAAAGTGTAACTAAGAGCATCCATTAAATTATCCTTATTCAAAGAAGATTAGATTGCTTATTTACAGCGTAATATATAAATAGCTCAAGGTATAGGCTCAGACCTCATCTTTATGCTACCTCATATATAAAATTAATCATACTCATCCAATATACTTAAATTTTACGCTTTACTACGCAAGCTGAAACTTAAGGAGAGAGTGAATATGTATTATTATTTTTATGTAACTAATAGTTATCAAACAAATATTCTGACTCTGTGTGAAAGGGGAAAGATATGTTTCACTTATAGGTGAGAGGAGTGCTGTTTAGTATTCTCACTTCCAGCGTCTCATAATATGCTTAATATTAATATTCACTTCGACCCTAATCATTATGCTTCTCCTTCGATAAAAATATTTGTGAACCCACCCTGTAATCACAACCCTATAGATAAAGTATCTTCTTATATATTTCTCAAAGACTTTTAGTAGATCCATTGAATATATGATACTCCTTGACATGATGTCTAGATGCTCTAAAAGCTACGTGTCAGCTCTATTTAATCTTTATATATATATATATAGACATATAATATATAATTATATATATATATATAGTTAATATATATATATACTATATAGTAATATATATATTAGCTATATATTAATTTAATTATATTATATAATATATAATATAATTATTATATAATATTAATGTATATCATGTATATATATATAATATATACTGTTATATATGTATATATATATTATATACTATTATAATATATATTATATATATACTATAGTATTAATATTCATTTGAAAGGATAATACGTATTATTATATATATTATATATTATATAATATCATATAATATAATTAATATTATTATATGATAGTATATATATATATATATATAATATAATAATATATTATATATAATATATATGATTATACTAATATTAATATATGTAATATTGCCTATATATAATATATATTATATATATATATTTAATCTATATATATTATATATATATTAAAAAATATATGTAATCATAGTTCTTGAAAACCCAAATATAATATATATAAATATATATTAATATATATTAATATATATATAATATATAATATATACTACCTAATCCCCGCAACATCACCATATAATCAATCACCTATATAACTCTAATAATCCACTCATAAATAAAAATCGATATATAAAGTATACACTCACTCCGTATATTATAATTATATATATATTACTATAATTACTCCAGACTGTCATAAACAACTCCCAAATCATACTCATCATATAGTTAATATATATATAATCAAATACATATTTTAGAATAAATTTTAAGTTGTAACAGTTATATCTATATTATATATAAATATAAATAATATATAATAATACTTATAAATATATATATAATATATATAATATATACCTATATTATATATAAAATAATCACTAATAAGAAAAATCATAGATCTTAATATATATATATTATAATATATACCAATCTACCCTCACATCTCACCTAATACTACTACCTCACATAATATATTATATATAGCTAGCCGCACTCCCTACATCACTAATATATGATTGTCATCATGAGTACTTACCAAAAATACTATAGAATATAAATTTATAGATAGATATTGTTCAAGTTCATAAAATAGATATATATAATTATAATTATAATAGTATATTAAGATATAGAGGGTAAATAATACTAAATCATATCACCAAATATCATAAAAATCAAATTTAAATCTACTACACATTATCATTATAAATAAAATATATATCACTTATAAAGGAGTAGTTTGATGATAATTTTGGAATTAATTATTAAAATACAAATATATGATCTCATTTCATAACCTACCAATTATTATAAACTTTAAATAGATTAAATAAAATTTTATAATCATTCTTATTTAAATTAAAAACCAATATGGATCTTAATACACTTTCTCACTATATTTTACCTTTTTAAAAGTGAGCGGAATATAAAAGAGCGAAAGATTTTTTTATCCGCACGTGCATTAAGTCCCTATAAATTTCGTGACGACTCACGCACACGTTATCCTAGCTATTTCATACCGTCAACTATATTCTAGATATAAAGTTCACTACTCTTCGGATGACGGGATATCATGCGGTACTAATATAACTAGATACTACGGATTATAAGTAAGCTAGAAATGTATATACTCACACCTCATGATAGTATAGGATATATATATTATATTATAATTATTAATATGTAAGTATAAGTTGTGAATTGCTAGGAGGGGGCTTAGTATGCAATATTTAATATCCTTTATGGTTAGATGTAAAAAGTAGACCTAAAGTCTTGAGTACCTAGTGTCTTGACTATGATGGTAAAGTTGTCTTACTCTGTATGAGTATAAATATTATAGTATTAT
>JABUQX010090133.1:25000-30007 GCA_015478945.1 Trachelipus rathkii | reverse complement strand
AGCTGGCTAGGATACTTCTACTATTGAGTTAGTATCAATACCACTTACACACATTCACTATGACACTAATACACACTAGACACTTATAAGCACTTACACTCTCCATAGGCACTTACATTAACCAAACACTACACGACACCCACACACACAGATACACTTACACTAACACACTCGATATTTTGATGCTTTAATTTAAAAATTGTATGTAAGAAGAAAAAGCCAAAGTGCCTGATATATAATAATTTTATTTTACTACAATTGTACGAACATTTTTATTAAAAACATATACTTTACAACCTAAAGCAGTAAATCAGTAAATCAATAGAGGTGTAACCTAACACCAAGAGTTAGTATGCTTTGTACTGTTTACTGCTTAACTCGTGTTTTACTGCTTTAACTCACTGCTTTACTGTTTTAACTCTCTGCTTTACTGCTTTAACTCATATATTTATTAACATTACATACCTTAAAGCAGTAAATCAGTAAATCAATAGAGGTGTTACCTATCACCTAAGGGATTAGTATGCTTTTGTTTTATCTGCTAACTGCTTTAATTTCTGCTTACTTGCTTTAAACTCACAATTACATTACATACCTTTTAAAGCAGTAAATCAGTAAATTCAATAGAGGTGTTACCTAAAACCTAAGGGATTAGTATGCTTTTGTTTTACTGCTTTACTGCTTTAACTTTCTGCTTTACTGCTTTAACTTTCTGCTTTACTGCTTTAACTTTCTGCTTTACTGCTTTAACTTTCTGCTTTACTGTTTTAACTTTCTGCTTTACTGCTTTAACTTTCTGTTTTACTGTTTTAACTCATATATTTATTAACATTATGTTTTTTATTTTGTTTTAATACTTTTTATTTATTTTATTATTTTTATTTATTTTTATTATTTTATTTTTATTTTTATTATTATACTTAGTGTTATTTACTTCATGCCTATTGTTATTATTATTTAGAACACACATACACACACACACACACACACACACACTTATACACACACACATTCACTATGACACTTATACACACATTCACTATGACACTTACATTTACCCATAGACACTTACACACTACACACACACACACTCACACACAGATACTTACACTCACACACAGATTTACTTACACACGCAGATTTACCTACACTCACACACCCAGATTTACTTACACACACAGATTTACTTACACACACACACACACACACCCACGCACACTCACTTACACATATAACGTATAATTTATTAAAACATTTTATGTTTTAATTAAACATGTACATTTATATTACTCATTCAAATATAACTAAAATTATTTCAAAGTTTCCTAAAACTTCTATAATAAATCAATCATTATCTTTGAACAAAGAATTTATTATTAACTGTTAATACTTTTTGTTTATAAATTTTATAACTATCAAGTTTTAAAATAACTTTTACTAAAATTTTATGAAATTTTATTAAAAACATATATTTTACGTACCTTAAAGCAATAAATCAGTAAATCAGTAAGGTCAGCCCCTAGCACCCCTCTACACCAAGCTATGCCACGTTTTTTGTTCTATTGACTTAATGCTTTACATCATCTTTAGCCATGTAATTAAGATTAAAATAACAAAATTAGTTCTTCTCTGCTAACATAACATGTATTTTATTAAAATCATTCTAAGTTTTTATTTAAAAATAACAATTATTCACTTACATTTATATTATTCACTCGATGTTAACTAAAAATATTTCAAGGTTTTTAAATAATTCGGGTTTTCTTATTATTATTTATTATCTATGTACATGACAATCCATCACGAGAAAACACAACAACGCACACTCACAGAAACGAAACTGACCTCTCTCTGTAAATTGTGTTGAAGGGATAATCCTTTTGTATCCCGGGGCGATTTAAGGCCTAATTCCAGGTCAAAATATTTCAAACTGTCCTTTTTCTGTAAAATGTGGTGAAAAAACTACGAGGCCTAAATTTAGGCCTAAATTTTAGGATAAGCCTTTTTTGTAGACGGGCTAATTTAATCCTAATACCAGGTCAAAAGGTAGTTCCAGTATAGACAAGAATCATTGTTATTATTATTTTTATAAATATATTTCCAAGCTTAATCATTCTGGATCGGTAAGATCCTTTAAGCAGGTAAGAAGAAAATGTTTTCCTTACTTGTGATTGGTCGGAGATAATTATTTCACTAGTTCATAAGCTAAACACCAGGGCTCAGCATGAGCCCCACCCGCAAAGCAGCCAACCCCGCACCCGCTGGGGCGTCCCGCCGCGTTCCCCCGCCGCCGCGTGCGCCCGCAGGCGCAATAATTTCCGCGTTCCCGCCCGCCCGTGCGCCCGCAGGCGCAATATTTCCGCCGTACTCCGCCGTTAGTGTATTTACTTCCATGCCTATTTTATTATTATTTTAGAAACACACATACACACCACACACACACACTTACACAGTATAACGTTATAAATTTATATAAAACATTTTTATTTTTTATTTTATTATTTATACTTCATGCCTATTGTTATTATTATTTAGAACACACATACACCCACACACACACACACACACACACACCACACACCACACACCACACACACACACACAACACACACACACACTCACTTACACATATAACGTATAATTTATTAAAAAAATATTTATTTTTATTTTATTATTATACTTAAGTGTTACTTACTTCATGCCTATTGTTATTATTATTTAGAACACCCATACACACACACGCACAACACACACACACACAAAAAAATACCACACTTTACACAAACGCACCCACTACGATATTTTGATACCCTCAACTTGATGCCTCAGCTTTGCCATGCTCAACTTTGATGCCTCAGTTTTGATGCCTTAACTTTGATGCCTCAGCTTTGCATGCCATCAACTATTGATGCCTCAGCTTTTGATGCCTTCAGCTTTTGATGCCTCAACTTTAATTCCCCAGCTTGGTACCTCAGCTTTGGTGGTTCATCTTTGAGACATCATCTTGCATTGGCCGTCATCTTTGATACCACCTATATTGATGATTCATCTTATAAGCAGTTACACTTACCATAGACACTTACACTTACACTTATACACACATACACTATATCTCTTATTCACACATACACACATACACACACGCACCCACTATATCTCTTATTCACACATACGCACGTACACATAGACACTTACGTTCAACCATAGACACTTAACACTCACACACACACACAATATATATATATATTATATAATATATATAGTATAATATATATATATATATATATACTATATATATATATATATATATATATATATTATATAGTATATATATATATTACTATAATATATTATATATATATAATATATTTATATATATATATATATATATATATATATATATTTATATATATATAAATATATATATATATATATATATATATATATATATATTGCGCCTGCGGGCGGCACGCGGCGGCGAGTACGAGGAAATATTGCGCCTGCAGGCGCACGCGGCGGGCGGGAACGCGGAAATATTGCGCCTGCGGGCGCACGCGGCGGGCGGGGACGCGGCGGGACGCACCAGCGGGTGCGGGGTTGGCTGCCTTTGCGGGTGGGGCTCATGTTGAGCCCTGGTGGTTAGCTTATGAACTAGGGGAAAACTACTCGACCAATCACAAGTAAGGAAAACATTTCCTTCTTACCTGCTTAAAGGATCCTACCGATCCAGCATGTTTCAGCTTGAAAATATATTTAATAAAAATAATAATAAACAATAATAATAATATACTGGAATTACCTTTTGACTTGGTATTAGGCATTAAATTAGCCCGTCTACAAAAGGGCTTTTACCCTAAATTTAGGCCTAAATTTAGGCCTAACGTAGTTATTGCACCACATTTTACAGAAAAAGGTCAGTTTGAAATATATTTTGACCTGGAATTAGGCTTAAATCGCCCCGGGTTACAAAAAGGATTATCCTACAACACATACAGAGAGAGCGTCAGTTTTTCGTATCTGTAAGGAGTGCGGGTTGTTGTTGTTTTCTCGTGATGGATTGTCAATTTAACATAGAATAATAATAATAATAATAAAGACCAAACCCGAGTCTATTATTAAAAAACTTTTGAAATATTTTTAGTTAACATCGCGCGAATAATATAAATGTAAGTGAATAAATGTTTTATTTTTAAATAAAGAAAACCCGAATATTTAAAAAACTTTGAAATATTTTTAGCAGAGAAGAACTTATTTTGTTCTTTTTATACTTATTACATGGCTAAAGATGATGTAAAGCAGTAAGTCAATAGAACAAAACGTGGCAATAGCTTTTGGTGTAGCAGGGGTGCCTTAGGGGCTGACCTTAGCTGATTTACTGATGTTATTTGCTTTAAGGTACGTTTAAAAATAATTGTTTTATAAAATTTCATAAAATTTTAGTAAAAGTTATTTTAAAACTTGATAGTTATAAAATTTATAAACAAAAAGTATTAACAGTTAATAATAAATTCTTTGTTCAAAGATAATGATTGATTTATTATAGAAGTTTTAAGAAACTTTGAAATAATTTTAGTTATATTTGAATGAGTAATATAAATGTACGTGTTTAATTAAAACATAAAATGTTTTAATAAATTATACGTTATATGTGTAAGTGAGTGTGCGTGGGGGTGTGTGTGTGTGTAAGTAAATCTGTGTGTGTAAGTAATCTGGGTGTGTGAGTGTAGGTAAATCTGGGTGTGTATGTGTGTGTGTGTGTGTGTGTGTGTAAGTAAATCTGTGTGTGACTGTGTGTGAGTGTAAATGTAAGTGTCTATGGGTAAATGTAAGTGTCATAGTGAATGTGTGTATAAGTGTCATAGTGAATGTGTGTGTGTGTATAAGTGTGTGTGTGTGTGTGTGTGTGTGTGTGTGTGTGTGTGTGTATGTGTGTTCTAAATAATAATAACAATAGGCATGAAGTAAATAACACTAAGTATAATAATAAAAATAAAAATAAAATAATAA
>JABUQX010090133.1:15000-17500 GCA_015478945.1 Trachelipus rathkii | reverse complement strand
CCGCAGGCGCAATATTACCGCCGCCGCGTGCGCCCTCAGGCGCAATATTACCGCGTGAACAAAAAATATGACATCAATGTAAACTATTCAAAGAATTTCTTTTCAAATATACTATGAGTCATTCATTTTTACTACAATTGTACGAAATTTTATTAAAAACATATACTTTACATACCTTAAAGCAGTAAATCAGTAAATCAATAGAGTTGATACCTACAACCAAAGGATTAGTATGCTTTTGTTTACTGCTTTACTGCTTTAACTCATGTTTTACTGCTTTAACTCATATGTTTTTACTGCCTTTAACTCATATATTTTATTAACATTATTACCTTAAAGCAATAAAGCAGTAAATCAATAGAGGTGTTACCTAGCACCAAAGGATTAGTATGGCTTTTGTTTTACTGCTTTACTGCTTTAACTCATATGTTTTACTGCTTTAACTCATATGTTTTACTGCTTTACTGTTTTAACTCATATGCTTTACTGCTTTAACTCATATATTTATTTATTATTTTACTTTTATTATTTTTTTATTTGGTTTTAATACTTTATTTATTATTATTTATTATTATTATTTTATTTTTTTTATTCATGATAAAAATTATCTATTTTTATTATTATTTAAAAATTGTAATGTAGAAAAACACACGCAGTGTCTGATATATAAACATTTTATTTGATAAAATTGTTACGAAAATTTTAATTAAAAAAAACCTTTTTATAATATTACAGTTTTAGGTAGTAAATCGCATTATTTTTTCATTTTTAAGCATTGTATTACATAATTAGAAAACTATAAAATCATGACATTACCAAATTAGCATCAAATATATTTACAAGTTATTAAAACATACATTATTTAAAAAAGCACAATAATGAATAAATACAATAGAACCCACACACAAATTAGAATATAAGGGTTGAACAGGGTAAGACATAGTTTTTACACAACTTACATTATTATATTTTAAAAATAAGGTGATATAATGATTATTCAATATAAATTTTAAGTTCAAAGAATCAATTATGTGAACAGTATCGTTTTTGCTCTATAAACGGAAATCCAATGTTCTCCTGTTGAGGTGATGTGACGAGGCAATGTATTGAATATGAAACAGGTATCCTTCTCCAACTTTACAGAGTTTATTTCGTTAATAGCGAACACTCCTAAAAAGCGAGGTTCATTTTTTAAACACCGAATTTATTTCCTCTTCATTCATCTTTAATAATTCAAAAGTACGTTGCGTACTCTGTCAATTTCAATGAGTTGAGGATGCTCAAGATAGACCACTACAGTGATGGGTGTTTGTAGACTTGATCCAAAAGAGAGACTTAGTCCTAAGGTCTTTCTCAAAATGTTTAAATGATAGGCGTTACAAGCTGAAAGGTCAGCTGTGAGATCATAGGCATATAAATACTATTTTTTTGCGCTATTCTTCAAGATTGAAGCCTGTCCCACTTATTTCATACAAAATGATACAGTATTGCTATTAAGTTTCGTAAAAGGCGGAGTACAGAGAGATAGGCGTTCCCGTTGTTATAACATTTCATAATCACGTCCGTGAGGAAGTCCATTCACATGTAAAACTGCATACCTCTATGACCGAAGGTGTGAATTAATAGGGTGATTTTTGATAATCCCAGAGTAGGGCGTCATGTTCCACATCCCTATTCATTACTTTCTGTGGTAAATTGCCGTTCACAATTTACCACAGAAAGTAATAATAGGGATTGTGGAACATGACGCCTACTCTGGGAATTATAAAAAATCACCCTATAAATTCACACCTTTCGGCCTTAGAGGTATCAGTTTACATGTGAATGGACTTCCTCACGGACGTGATTATGAAATGTTATACAACGGAGACCTATCTCTCTGTACTCGCCCGTCCTTTTTTACGACTTAATAGCCAATACTGTATCATGTAATGATAGTGGGACAGGCTTAAATCTTGAAGAATACGCAAAAAATAGTAATTTATAGCCTATGATCTCACAGCAGACCTTTCAGCTTGTAACGCCTATCATTTAAACATTTTGAGAAAGGGTACCTTAGGACTAAGTCTCTCTTTTGGATCAAGTCTACAAACACCCATCACTGTAGTGGTCTATCTTGAGCATCCTCAACTCATTGAAATTGACAGAGTACGCAACGTACTTTTGAATTATTAAAGATGAATGAAGAGGAAATAAAAAATCGGTGTTTAAAAATGAACCTCGTTTTTTAGGAGTGTTCGCTATTACGAAATTAAACTTCTGTAAGTTGGAGAGAAAGCGATACCTGTTTTCATATATTCAAATACTGCCGTCACATCACCTCAACAGACATTGGATTTCCGTTATTAAGAGACAACGAATTTTACTGCTTTCACATAATGATTCTTTGAAGCTTAAATTTATATTGAAATAAATCAGTTATATCACCTTATTTTTAAATATAATAATGTAAATTTGTGTAAAAACTATGTCTTACCCTGTTTCAACCCTTATATTTAAA
>JABUQX010090133.1:0-10000 GCA_015478945.1 Trachelipus rathkii | reverse complement strand
TCCGTCAATGATTACGGTTCCTTTTTCACTTCCGGCTTCAGCTCCTGATCCAACTATATATATATTATATATAATAATATATATAATATATATATATATATATATATATTATATATATATATAATAGTATATATAATACTATATTATATATATATATATAATATAATAATATATATTATATATATTATATATATATATGATATAGTATATATATATATATAGTATATATACGGTATAATATTATATATATATATATATATAATATATATATAGTATATATAATATATATATATAATAATATATATAAATTATATTATATATATATATTATTTTTACTGGTTGTGGACATAGCCAACGAATTCTTCGAGGCCGCACTTAATGCCGTGAAGGGATGGGACCACTGGGGAAAATTTTTGTCAAATCGTTCCCTCATTACCTATGGTTTGATATATGAGACCTTAAAGAAGTAAAAAACAACTAGCATCATTGGCTATGACCCCAGCACCGCCCCCGGCACCTATATAGCTTCCTATTCGAGAAAGATTTATTTTCCTTAACTTTATTCAAATACATTTCATGAATCCATTTAACCCTTATCTTATCTATGACAACAAAAAAACATTAAAAAAATGTTACATTTTTCTACTTACGAAATGGTTACAACAACAATATAATGAATAATAATAATAATAATAATAATAATAATAATAATAATAATAATAATAATAATAATAATAATAATAATAATAATAATAATAATAATAATATATATATATATAAAAATAATAATATATTACATATAATTAAATATATATATATTATATATATACATTATATATTATATAACTATATATATATAATAGGATATATATATATATAATATATATAGATACTATATATTATATAATATATATAGTGTATATAAGTATATAATATAATATATATAGATATAATATATATATATATATATATGTATAATATATATATGATATATATAATGATATATATATATATATATATATATATAAATATATATATAAATTAATATATATATATATATATATAATATATATATATAACTATATATATATATATATACTATATATATATATATATTTAATTTGTATATAGATAGGGCATGAAAGAATTAGAGATAGGGTTGGCAGGGGAAGGTTTTAGAATGATGAAGAATGGAACAGATTTGAGGTGCACTGCCTATTGCAAGCTGATGGGTTGGTTTTGTTTGGTGAATCTGAAGAGATTTTAAGAGGATTGCCAAAGGGGTTGGCAGGGTCTGTAAAAGGATGGGTTTGAAAGAACATGTAGATAAGGATAAGGTTATAATAGTGAGTGAGGAGAGTCCGCGGTGTGAAGTCATGTTAGATGGTGAGCAACTGGAACAAGTATGTGAGTTTAAATATTTAGGATATATATGTTAGATGAAAAGGGAACGGATGATGCAGAATGTAGTAGGAAAGTTGTGAATGTTAGGAAGGTGGCTGAGGCAGTTAAATCTTTTGTGGATGTGAAGGGACTAAGTCTTGAGTACGCAAGAGTTTTACATGAGGGTATGTTGTTACCTGTGTTAATGTATAGAAACTATGGTCAGGATAAGAGATATAGGTCTAAGGTATAAAGTGTTCAGATGGACAATCTAAGGGGCGTGTTAGTTGTGATAAGATTTGATAAAATGAGGAATGAACGCGTTAGGGAGTTTTGTAGTGTGATGAAAGGCGTAAAGGAGAGAATAAACGAGAACACATTGAGATGGATTGGTCATGTGGAAAGGATAGATGAGATTCGGTTGGTTAAGTGGATGTATAGTGGTGAGTGTGCTGGGAATCTACCGGCTGGGAGACCGAAGAAAAACTGCATTGAGTCAGTTAAGTAATGCTTGAAGGAGAAAAGAAAGGTGCAAAACAGGAGTGAATAGCGGGGGTTAGTGATGGGGTATGGCTGGAGGTTTTACCCAGGGGATGAAATTAACATTGACGGGTCTGTCGTAATCTTCTGAAACCTCAGGGTGGATTATTCTGACTGCGACAAGTTATCACCTTGGCATTTAAAGGGAACGTTAAGGGGGCCTGGGGGCTTTTTTCTACTTGCGTCATGTTCTTTTACTACTTTGCCGTTCCGATGTATTCTACACACCTCACTCCCAAGAGGAGGATTATAATATGCAATATATATTATATATATATATATATATAATATATAAATACTATATATATATAATATATATTATATATATATAATTATATATATATAATATATATGATATATAGTTATAATTTATTTATTGTGTTGGATATTAAATTAGTATATATATATAATATATATATATATAGATATAATCATATATATATATAGTATATATAATATTATATATATATATATATATATAATTATAGTATATATATATATATATATATATATAATTATATATATATATACTATATATATATATATATACATATATATATATATATATAAGTATATTATTATATAATAATATATATATAATATATGATATATATATATATACTACCTATATATAATATATATATATGTATACGTTAATGATAGTTATTATATATATATAGTATATATAAATATAATTAAATATATATAATATATAAGAAATATATAGTATATATAATAGTATATATATATATAAATAGTATTATATATATATATATATATATATATAGTATATATAATATATATATAATAATTACATATATTATATATATATATAACGTATATAAGGTTATATATATATATTATATATATCATATAGATATATATAATATATAATAATATATATATATATAATATATATATATATATATGTATATGTATATACGTATAATATAAATATATGTAAAATATATATATATATACTATATATATATATATAATTACTAATATATAATATATATATAAGTATATAGTATATTATCTAGTATATATATATAAATTATTATATATATATATATTATATATCTTATATTATTATATAGTATATATATATACTACATATATATATATATGTGTGTTCCCTTTATATATATTATATATAATACTATATTAAAGGGTATAATATAATATAGTATATATAATATATATATTATATACATATATATATACGCGTATCCAATTATATATTATTATAATATATATATATTAATATATACTATATATTACTATACGAATAATTATAATATTATATATATATATATATATATATATATTATATATATATATTATATTATAGTATATATATATATATACTTAATAGTGTATACTAATATATATATATTATGTTAGTACGTAAATTATATATATATATATAAAATTAGGTATATATATTATATATATGTATATATATTTATATATATATTTTATATATATATATAATATATATATAGTATAGATATATATATATAATATATATATATATAATATAAATATTATATATATATATATGAAAGTTATTATATATAATATATTATATATACGTTATATATTATAATATATATATATAAATTTCAGCATCTCAACGATCTGAGCAACTAATTTAAAGAGACCCACACCACATTCCGGATCAGTCCTATAACCAGATCTTCTCTTTTAAAAATACACCACTTACGCTCCTATTCGTAAATCTGACCCACAACCTTATATCTCTAATTTTAAAGCTTTCTCTCCAAACAGCTCCATCCTGCCCATTTCTTTTTTCTGCACTTTGAGTCGGCCGATTTGGGGGCCTTGCGTTGCTTCATACGGCTAACTATTAATTGGAGTGGACTGCTTTGTCTCTCGGTGACGCTTCGGACTTCTGCCGATAAGTTGAGCTGTAATCGGTTGATGATGAGCAGTTCATTCCTTCTTCGAACTAAATCTTCTCTCCTCATAATCCATGTTTCGATCGTGCTTGTTCTCTGGCCATCAGGCTAGAGACAGTGCGTATCCAGGAGTGGAAAAATGTCTCGTTCTCCTATCACTCCCTTGCTAATTTTCTTCAGCTAGAAATCGTTTTGCAGGGATACTCTTCAAACAAGCAAAGCGGCTTTCATCAAACGAAAGTGAGCTTAGCTCCTTGGTTCTCCTACAGACAAATCTTTTTTTTTGCTTGCCAAAAAACATCTCTAACAACTTCTGCAACATCGGTCTTTCCTCCTCTTGATTCGCCTCTGAATGGTTCGTTGCTAATTCCTCCCAACTGAAAAGGCCCAATCTCTTCGGCCTCCTAATTTTCCTCTAACTCAACCCTGAACGATTCTGGCAATTCCTCATCCTCCTCCCTCTCCTCCAGATGTCCTATGCCTTTGCCTGTGATTACATTCGATCGGGTGCATGGGGCTCCTGAAATCTACGAGCGTTAGGAAGGCGTGGCCCGGAGCATTCCTCCGAGTTTTGAGGAGTGGCTCCCTGTGACCCGCCCCTCGTTCAACTAGATTCTCTATGTCTCAATACTAACACTTTACCTCAGTGTTGGAAGCATCGCACTTGTCCAACATTCCGAAAAAAAGGAAAAGCCGCTCGATTCTCTAAACTATCGCCCTATAGCCTTACTTCTATTCTATCTAAGATCTTTGAAAACTCTTCTCAACTCTCATTTCTTAGATCATCTGGAACTCATTCCGATCGCCGATCGCCCGTACGGCTTTCGGCGCTCGAGGTCTACCTGCGATATACTTTCCTATCTTAGCTGTGTTGATTATGTTTTCTGCCCTTAGAAACTATCGGGAGACTTGCGTGGTGGCGCTTGACATATTCTAAGCATTTTTGACCGGTTATGGCACGTGTCACTGCCTCCAAGCTCCCCTCCTTTTCGGTTTCCTCCTTCACTTTGCTTACTTATGTCAGTTTTCTTTCAAATCGCCCCTCAAGATATCGGCTGTTGTTGATGGGCGGACTTCTTTCTTCCTTTTCTGTCAAGTAGGGGTATTCTCAGCGGTTCTGGTCGTTAATATCTCTCTTACTTTATTCCTACTTTTCATTAATATCTTCTCACCTGCACCAGCTAACTCTATTCACTTCATATGCCGAGACTCGACCCTTCATTCTTCAACTCATTCAATTGCTGTCCCTCTGTTTACTTCATAGAAATTGCCTCTCTTCTGTAATCTTTCGATTCTACTCTCGCTGATCTGGATAGAATTTCCGGGTGTGGTCTCAACCTTGTGAAATTCAATTCTTTCAAAACTCAACTTCTACAAATCTCCCTCTCTAAAGCACCTTCCAACTTTCCTTATCTCTTTCGACGGTTCTCTACTCGTTCTCCTGTTGACAATATAAAACATCCTTGGCCCTTAACATAAAAGCAAAAATGAAATATCCTGGAAACCTCACTCCACAACGGTTGCTAGGGCGCCTCAAAGAAACTGGTGAGTTCTGTTTAGATTGCGATACTTTTTTTCCTCTTTCCAGTTGCTCCGCTAACCAAGGGTCTCATCCGCCCTTGTATTGGAGTATTGTTCTCATATCTGGTTGGGCTCTGGTATTCACGGCTTGGATAGGGTTCGAGTCAAATCCAAGAAGGCTTATAAAAAACTGTTCGGTACTTTCCGGTTCCCTCGACCCTCTATCTTTGTGGCGCGATGTGCGTGGTGCTTATCTCTTTCAATAGGTACCGAAAGCGCAGCTCGAGGGGCTATCACTCGTCGTAACCTCACCTTTACGTCGCCCTCGTAGAACTAGGGGGTGCTGTGTCTTCACATGAGTTTTGTGTTGGATATTGGTTAAATCCAGGCTAGTTCGCTTGCGGTGCTTCCTTCTTTCCTGCCACATCTGTCTGTGGAATTCTCTTCATCTTTCTGTGTTTCCTGCTGATATTAAATCTCCCCACTTTAAAGCCTGCGTCGGTGCTCATGTATATTAAATTTAATTTAGTTGTTGACTTCTGAGCGGTGTAACACCCCCTCCTTGATGGGCTCTGCCCGTGAGTGTGTTACAAAATGTAAAAAAAAAAAAAAAAAAAAAAAAAAAAAAAAAAAAAAAAAAAATAATATGTATAACATTTTATATTATATATTTTATATTATAATATATATATATATAATAATCTTATCTAATAATTATATATATATATATATATATTTTTATATATATATAGATTATATATATATATATATATATATCTTATATATAGTATTATTAGTATATTATATTATATATAGTATTAATAATATATATAATAATATAATAATATATATATATTGTATATTATATATAATAATATAAATATATATTATAATATATAAATATATTATATTAGTATAATATATATATATATATTATATTATATATATACTATATATATATCTATACCTATATATATAAGCATAATATAATTATATATATAATATATATATAATATATATTATATATATAATATATATATAAGATATATATATATATATATATATATATAATATATATATTATATAATATATATATATATTAAAGAAAACAATTTAAAAGACTTAAGAAACTAAAGCAGGAAATAAAGAATATTAAAACATTAAACAGTAGTTTATGTTCGAGACATTAAAGTACAAGTCTCTCCTCAGAAACTTACAATGTAAATAAAATAAATTTTACAAAATAAATAATAAAATTTACCTTATCACAAATTTTGATCAATAATAATACCACTAAATTTGAAAAGACTTGGGGCCTTTACAAAATTCCTGTAGATCTGTGGTTAATATATTCGGCGAAACGCTAAAGGACCCTGAAGTCCGATCTAGAACAACATAGTGGGTGAGGTTAGAAGAGGAAATGACCAAAATGCCATTTTAGACATCTTTCACAGAATTGACACATCATTAATTGGGAAGGTGCAATTTTTTTGTTTAACTCAAAGGATAAAAATCTAAATCAATTATTAGAAATCTAATTTCATTTCAACTAAATCTAATTTTATTGATTTCGCGAAGTAGTTCTTTAAAATTTTGATCCAATAACAAGAAATTTAATATCAGAAAAACATTAAACATTATCATCAAATAATTTATGTGAAGTAATATTTTGTTAGCATCGGTAAATTTACTTTCATTTTTTATATTTCATATTTTTTTAATTATTATTTATTTTGTTAAAATTATTTTATTTACATTGAGCTCTAGAGTAACATTGCTACTTAGTCGAAAAACGTAAACTTACGTTTATTTTTAATATTTTTAGCCTTCCCGTTTTAGGTTCTTAATGTTTTAAATGCTTTCTTTTACTATTTAAGAGTTTGAGCTGTTTTAAAACTCTCTAAAATTTTTTCATATCTATATAATATATATAGTATATCAAAATATATATATTAATTATATATATATATATATATTAATATATATATATATATATAATAATTATATTATAATATTAATATATATAATATATATATATACTATATATATATAATATAATATATATATATTAATAAATATATATATATATATATATATATATATATATATATACTTATTATATAATTATAGATATATATATATAGCTATATAATATAATATATATATATATATTATATATATATAGGTTATACTATATATATATATATATATAATATATATATATATATATATATATATGTTAAATTATTGCATATTAATCGCAATTAGAAGATGTAAATTAAAAGAAAGAAACATTAATATTGGAAACTAAAGAAATTACTGCCCTTCTCTGGATTGAAACACCGCCTGTTACACTGAGGACAATATTTACCCGATGCTGATACATAGGGTGGAGACTTAGCTCAGGTTGAATAGCCAATTCGGTATATTGTCCTTATTCGCAAACTACTGCGTGTTCGCTAGCAAATCCCAGAGACGGGCAGGTAATTTCTTTATCTTCCCATATATATATACACATTATATATATATATAATAGATTATATATATATATATAATATATATTAGTTATATATAATATCTAATATAAACTATATAGTATAAGGTATATATTATAACAACCTGGGAAACAGACCATTTCGTTGTCTTTAGAATCTGCTGACCTGTTTTTTATGGGACTAAACTTTTGGCCTACTCTGATTCGGAAAATAAACCAGTGTCTTGGTCTATCACCGGGTCAACATGTCTTCAAAGGGCTGACTAGTCTTAGATAGCCCTCTTCCTTTTGTCGTCAAATTCATACAAACTGGCACTATGAAGAGAAGAGTGAACGGGAAAAACTTACCAAATATGACTGTTCACAAAATATTTTATTCATACAAAAGTTACATATTATTACTTGCAACTAAAAATTTCGCAGAATTCGTCAAACATAATAGATCTATGGTAAGAATAAATTATATCGCTGTCATACAGCTCCTTCCCTGGATGTCTTAATCTGTAGATATTCTACGCCTTCATGCATCCAACAATAGTCAGCCATCATATTTACATCCCATTTTCCTTGATACCGTGCCTCCATCACCTTCAAAATCTTTGGTGGAAATCACTCACCCTGGCTCATCATTGACGGCATAAACTTTTTCGGGAAAGTTAGCAAGATGGGCATATGTAAATAAAGATCAATTTTCATGATGCTCTCATGTTGATTC
Source organism: Trachelipus rathkii (assembly GCA_015478945.1). Taxonomy (NCBI): domain Eukaryota; kingdom Metazoa; phylum Arthropoda; class Malacostraca; order Isopoda; family Trachelipodidae; genus Trachelipus; species Trachelipus rathkii. The sequence goes on along the minus strand of JABUQX010090133.1, from coordinate 1,422 downwards.
GCAACCAAAAATTTTGAGGCTTCCTCCATGAGTCGCTGGACAATTCCTGTGTTCTACATTCTATTGCTGCGGTTGGTATTTCTCTCTGATTAAGAACTCTTCTGACGACAATGTTCTCTGCTGATATGGTCAACTAATGCGATATCTTTTGAAAGTTATCTGTCATTGTTCCATATGCAAATGCTCATTTTAAGGAGCTACCGTAATATGTGGACCATCAAACAAACGGTCTTTATCTTTTCAATAGACAGGCTAGGAATACGAAAAGAAATGTAGATACTTTCACAACAGTTGCTTGCCTTTATTCGACACTAAGCTTTATACAGAATCGTTTCATGAGACTGTGATGTTATATGCGAAATCGTGGAAATATTATGTGTCTTTCTGTCAACCAAAGGGCTTTGTGTAGAATGTTTGGAACCACCAGCTTTCAGTTTCAGATTTCATTGTAGGGGTTGTTGACACCACACAAGCTAGCTTCTCACTGAAGCATTGACAATTAGTCTTGCAGCGAGTACTAATCACAAAAAAATGACGAATATTGCGATTATGAATCCACAGATTTTGTCTCCAGAGAGCAAACCTTATTAGATATTAAGACGACCAACACACAAGGCATCATACTATTTATTAGTACATCAGTATTGCAACCTCTCAATGACTCTCTTTATTGCTACAAATCTTCAATATTAAGCACTAAAAATTTTGCAATGTTAGGTATTCTCTGAGCACATATATTTATATCATTTGTGTTAGAGAATTGCCAAGTATCACTATATATTCCATTTGATGTCACACACGCGACTAATATATCATATATTATTTTCTCTCTCGACACATGCCTGATAACATATATACTTAAATTCCCGATACTCTCGAAAATTAAATTACACAACATATTTTAAGGTACTAATTATCTCAAATCACTGAAATATCTATCATAATCGTTCTATTTTAAAATTATAACAGGATCACATTGCGACTCTCTCTGACTTCAACAGTATGGAACCTTAGCTCCTTTTTCAAGCAAGTTTTTCTTGTGAACAGGTCTTGATTGCAACAGCTTGATAGCTTTTTGGATAGTCCCACAATCTCAGTGCAAATAAGTTCAACTCTAAGCTGGTCAAATGCCCTTACGAATGGAATTCATCTTCTATATTCAAAATATCGTCGTTTGGTCACTTTGATGTCATCAGACCGTATTCCTGTGTATTTCATAAAGTTGACGAATATTCTTTGAAAAACTGGCATTTTGGTTACTTCAGGCGAATGAGGCCTCTACTGGCGTATAGCTGATGTAAATAAACTAGGACTACCTATTTTTACACTCTTAGTTTTTTCTGTATATCTGACGTTTACTATCTATACGACACAGTAAAACTAATCTACTCGTACAGTGATTATTCTCTCCCCTCTCTCTCT
>JABUQX010090132.1:0-10000 GCA_015478945.1 Trachelipus rathkii | reverse complement strand
GTCAAGCTCTAGTAAAGAGTCAAATGATGAAGAGTACGAATAGTATATACTAGCAAAATTAGAAAGGTACTGTACCATCAGTGAAAAGGAAATAATCCCTAAGAGAGAAAGTTACTAAGTGCCGAGGGTAGACGGAAACACCTACCAAAATAGGCAGGAGCCCGCGAATAAAGAGAGCGGATCAGGCCCCGAGATGGAGAGATCTCTAATAAAAAGGGGCAGAAATATGCGAAATCAGAGAGCAAAAGCTTTATTAGAAAAGGGAGAGCGTCACGAGAACGTGCTGCAAGAATAGGTGGTACCAATTAAGGTACCGTAAGCATTAGAGCACCGTTACCACATATGGTAAACACCATACGGTCTCTACATATAAGGTGTATTTATTTAGTATTTATTTAATATAATAAATATTTATTAAGTTTATATTTATTTAATTATAATAAATATTTTTATTTTATTTTTTCTCTTTAATTTTTAAATAATGTGAAAAAATTTTACAGTTATAATACTGCTGCAGTAGCATCAAAATATATATCAATTTATTTATTTATATAAGGAATATTAAAAGTAATAATACTATAAAAATACAGTATTTTCGTATTCCCATTACTTTTGAATCTTGTTGCATTATTTAAAACTTATAAAAATACAGTATTAGTTTATATATATAAAGTGCCATACTTTTTTTTTATTTAAAACTTGCAGTAAATATATATATATATAATATAATTCAAATATTCTAAAACTATAAGAAATTTTTAAATAAAATATTAATTATATTACATTGTCCAAATAAAATGAATATCCACTAAATTAAATATTAAAAATAAATGAATTATTCGACTATCACAGGTCTGATTCAGTTACAAGATAACTGAAAAACTTATAATCTTTTATTTATAATTTACATATAAATTTTTATTTATTATTAATATTAAATATTATATATATGTTATATAATATTATTAATATACAATATATTATATTATTAAATATATTACAAATTTAGATATATACTATTATGTATATAATTAATATCCGTATATATACTTATAATATCTTATAATTATAATATTTATTAAATATATTATTAATATAAATAATAATTTAAATATTTTTTTTATATTAATAATTAATTATAAATGATATTTTTAATGAATGTATAATATATATAATATATATATTATAATTAATTTAAATATTAATATATAATATTATATAAATATATAGATTTAATATAATATAATTTATATAATATTATATATTTTATCTATATTTATTAATTTATTTTGATATTCAAAAATATTAATTGAATTATATTATATATTGAATATTATTGAATAATATTATTTATAATTAATATATATATATTATTTATAAATTAAATATATATATATATATTATTATATATATATAAATAATTATAATAATGCTCTCTCCCTCTACATCTAATCTATAGTGATCATTATGATAAGTAAAATATATTATATATAAATTAAAGAATTAATGAAATGTCTGTATGAAAAGTTGTCGACGTGTAAATAAGAAAATAATATTATATAGCATTTAAGGTCATAGTAATCAAAAGGTTCCTAAAAGTTGTTGTAAGGATAAAAGAACTTAGTGAAACTAATCTTATTGACCCTTTAAAAACATCCGACAAATAGAAAGGGCAAAAACACTGTACACCACAGCTCGAAATGCGGCTGGAAAGCAAGCCAAAGAAATTATCACAAGTAACGTGGCATATCTCCACTAGAATTATATCATTGATAACATTCATTAAATTTAGAACATAACATAAATAAGAGGAGCAAAACACACCTCGAAGATCCACGATAAAATATAATAAGCTCAGAATGCTACCAAAATAATAACTTAGGTTGTACCTGCACAAGAAATGAATATACCTTTCAACTTTCGTTCTCTCAAAACCACATCATCTTCTACCAAAACTCACAATTTGAACATTCTCCATTTTTGTATTATTGGTATTCCTTTTCCCCGTGATATCCATCCTTTCTCTATCCAACTACACAGGTCTGCTACCAAAAAACAGTTTGATTATTTCCAACTGAGGAAGAGCACAGTCAGAACACAACCTCCTCTGACCAGAACTAAAATAGATCAAGTTAAATTTTCACACTTTTGAGTTATTGAATCAAAATTAACTGGCATAGGTAGCTTTGCTTCTTAAATTGAGGCTATAAAGGCTACAGAAACAGCTGCAGTGTGTAAAAAGCACCCTATTTACTCCTTTTTCTTGAAGAAAATGGAAAGGATGGATATAACCACACTAGTATGGAGCACGCACATAAAATTTTAAATCATCAATAAACTGATGAAATTTTTGGAACACAATCCCGCATTCTCGATTGAGAGATAGCGTAGAGGATCAGATCAAAAGATATTGATTCGAAATACCCGCGCCTATGTATACAATGGATGCAGCGGATGAAGTTCAATATTGATTCTATTTCAGAAATTACTTATAGGAATTTGGAATCATTTTTAAACATATATAAAATGATTTTTCGCCTTAATATGGAGTACGCGCAAAAATATGAAATATTGAAAGATTTAAAGATTTGATCTTTGTATGGAAAACCATACCAGTCTCAAAAGGGTTTTCGCTTTTATATGGATGACCCGCGCTCACAAGATGCAGCGGAAGCCAATATAAAGGATTCTAAAGATATAATTCCATCCAGGAGGATGAAGAGGAAATGGACTCGCATGTCTAAAGAAACTGTTAACATCGACATGGCGAAGTGAGTCCACTTTTGACTCTGAGGATTGATTTTAATAAATTTTTTGGATTTTACCCGCATACTTAAGAGAAATATGTCGAAGAATATTGAAAGGATTGGCCGTCATACGTCCTTAAAGATACTTGGGATGTGAGGAAAGAGCATTAAGAAAATATGATGCTATGTGTAGCATACTTAAAAGGGAATCACGAAGATTAATTCGGTCACAAGCTCACTCACTCATTTGTCTGAGAATGAGCATAACATACAACCGTCTGACCTAGTTCAGAGGAAGATTAATTCTGTCCCATCGGATCATACGAACCATTCTCGATGATGATGGAGAGAATCTAAAAGATCATTCTATTGGGATGGTTCATTCAATTATGATCTTAGCTCCAATCTAGAATGAAGAGTACATATTGGGAAAGTACTGTTGGTTGTACATAACAAGGTACCACACTGTCTGAAAGCTCCTAAAGGACGAAGTGATAAGTTATGTGCAGCAGTGCACCATATCCCCTAGTGCACAAATTTTGGCAAAAATACGTAGAAGTACGAAGTTGAGAAACTCAGAAGACGCGTTGAACCAAAAGTGGTGATAGGATTCGATAAAGAACCTAAACCCGCCGGAGAAAACCGGACAACAAATCAACATGAAGTCGTAAATCATCTTACGCATGTCATAGGCAAGTAAGACAATATGCCAAAAGAGTTTCAATAACTATATCTGAAGAAAAGAACTCTGATATTTCACCAAGAACAACCTGACAATCTAAAATTGAAGAAGCAACGTTGATAGCTAGAGAAGAAGAAACGTAGAAGCCTAGGGAGGCTGCATGACAAGCAAAAGCTAATATCCTCTGTATGAATAAAAGAGATTAAAAACATCGATAGGGAATGACCTCACTTCCTAGTTTGTTCTAGCTTTACCATGAAACGAAGCTCTTCAAACCCAAATTACTATTGTGAAAAGGAAGATCAATATTTAATTACTGTGGTGAAAGACATCTGGTTGAAGTACTGGAGGCAACCTGACTGAATGTAGCAGAATGTCTGCAGAAGGAAGAGAGAAATCAGGAGCCCGAAAGGGGAAAGGGAGGAAATGACCTCACTCCTGACGTCTCGCCACCACTCAGACATGAAGCTGAATATATATAGAACAAGAATCAGGGAAAACAACGACCTTACAGGAAAACAACAAAGTTAGTTAATATAGATAGGCACTTCTGTCACCGCAGAAAAACGGAAAATTCATTCAGAAAGAAATGTATCTGATCATACAAAGCGAAATATCTGTGAAGGAAGAGAGGACAGGATCCAAGGAGTTGCATGTAGGGCCATACAAGCAATTTCAAATTGGAATAGAGTTTAAAACCTCAGGAGAATTGACACCAGTTCTGACCTTTTAACCCGACACAGACAGGACGCAAAGTATATTGAAAATAGATCAAGAAAGAATAAAAGGAGAAGATATTAATAATAAATAGTATTGCTAAAAAAATATAGATAACTACACACCAGAAATTAGAAGTGAACCTCATCTATAGAAAATATGGATAGAATGTGTGTAGTAAAATTTAAACAATAAGTGGTACATGAGACATAAAGAGTTACATAAAGAAACATATAGAAAATGCCATTAAAATTCATACAGAATACCAATAGAAACCTGCAAAATATGTCATTAAAATATTTCAAAATATGCTTTCAGAAGCAAGAGGAAGATGTCATCTAAAAACACTAGATCAACGTGTTAAATAAATATGAATATGCAATAGGCATATGGAGGGGCACAAAGTGTCATTAGAATAAAAGGAAGTTTAACTTATGAAGCACATAACCAAAGCCCATGTAGTAAAGAAGATAATGATTTCCGAGAAAAGAAAAATTGGACAATGAGGAAGTTATTGAAAATAGTTCTCTGTTTTCGTTTGTTCTCTTCTTTCCTGGCTTAACGAAAGCGAGGATAGGCAGGATAGAGAGATTGTCGATAGATAACCTTCACATTGGAAACAGTAGAAGTATAGATAGTGTAATGGAAAAAGGATAAAACAGTTAAAAATAAGAAAACACCACACGGCAGGACAACGCGCAAGAAGCGTAGTAAAACACCATTGCCGTACAAAGTGTGTAATGCCAAGAGCGCAAAGCATAAAAACTTTGCACCGCACCGCACCGTCTGACAGCTATCTAAACCCGCCAAACTCTCGTCGAAATTTGACATTGTGGAAGGGTTACGAAAGGAGTGCACGCCTAAATAGCCAGAACACACTAGATCGAATGGAAGGAGAGCACGGCAAGGAATGAATACTGAAAGGATATTGGTGATACAGACCCAACAGCAAACTTCCAGCAGCTAACAATAGGTTTGAAAACTTTCTTAAAACTCTAATTTTCTACTAACATACCTCGGAACACATGTGTATAGATGAACCAACTTGTTAAGCGTAGATTCGGATAGGTATTTAATATACCATTAAATATATAAATTTAAAGAAGAAAGTAGATAGACGGATACAGGACAAAGGCAGTGAGACTGGTAAAAGAGCCTGTGTATCTAGATATATCAAAAGCGGAATGTCCTTGGGAAGGAAAAGATAGAACCGCTAAATAAGAAAAGGTGTCAATAGCAAGTAGATGTTAACTGAAATTGCTATAGGTAATATAGGTAATATAGGTAATATAGGTAATATAGGCAATATAGGTAAAAATGTATTTATTTATATAGAAGAAAAGTTCTTAAGAACCACCTTAAGTTATACAAAGACACCAACAAAGGTTGATATCGGAGTGAGCATAAGAAAAGCAACCGCCTTCCTATAGAAAATTAAGGTTACGAGACTAGTTAATAAGATTTATATATAACCTAAAAGAAGAAGGTATGATTCCGACAATAAAGAACAGCAAACAGCCGTTCTCAAGTTTAGTGAAAACAAAAGTAAATGTGTACTACTTCAACTTTGGGGATTCTGATAGAATTAAAATTAGAGTACCGAAGTTGAGGTCGCATATAATTTAAAAACGCATCAACCGCTATAAAAATAGCTGATAGGTAAGACAAATAGGTAAAAAATATTTTAGTTGTCAAGCTAAAGGAGATATTCCTCTTGTATATATTAAGAAGGAAGAATGTCTTCTGTAGTTGAATAATTAAAAATAAAGCGTCGGTAAATTAACGAATAGGAAACTACAAGTAGTGATGTTGAGAATGTTGTACATATGTATATAACATCCTCGATATCATTATTTTTGGCATCCTTACAAAGCAACTCCCCACTCTATAAATAATATATATAAATATTTCATTTGTATAGATCAAATGTCAAAACATAATTCTTACGCATTAGTTAACAAAGCAGAATTTTTATTAATGTTTGACCACTATGTCGCGATAATTTATCTTATTAGTATAGATATAAATAATAAACTATAAATAGTTATTGTGTCATAATAATATATAACTTTAATTTTGACGGAATCGTGTTTGACAGCTGAACCACGATGTTATAATTTTATATTTTTTGACAATACAACATTTATTTTAATACTTTTGTCATTAACTAATATAAATATATATCACCCGTTAATATAAGTTAACATAGTCACAAGAAGTCACATGATAGTAACCCTATTAAATCTTGTTTGACCAATGCACCACGATTTTTTTAATAATTTTTCTCAATAAGAACATAAATTAGTATTAGTTAAAATAATAATATTTCAATACATCACTTTTAAAATCACTTACATATAGGTGCATGATTGCAACATTAGTACACATGCAGGTATTTATGGATATATGGTTGACAATACATACTTATGTATGAATTGAAGTATACACATGCTGATTAATATGTACGCATACACTCATGTGTATGTTATGACATGTCTATTAATATTTACTTATGTTTATGTACATAGGTACACTTAGGATTTTTTAATTAATTTTATGCAAGTAATTTTCGATTGTTTTCTTTCAAACACACATCGTAATTTTAACAACCATATTAGGTAAAAACACACACAGGTACCACAAGAACAACACTGTGCGAAAAGTCTTTATAATTCTAGTAAAACGAAAGATAAAAACACCCAAAGCTGTAGATGAAAATATAGAAATAAATGTAATAGTAGTAGAACCAACACAGTGGATATACTACAGTGGAACAGAACCCAATATTTGAGAGAACAGAGGGAATTTCTAGTAATGTTGAACGAACAAGCTATAGCATTACTAAGTGAAGTTTCACAACTAAATGAAGAACCTCTCGTACAGAAGATAAAAACAGATCATACAACAAAAGACTTGCCAGAAAACCCTATAGAACTAAAAATAAGAAAAGTCAGATTTAAAGGCGTAAAATGATTTGCCATAAGCGATAAAGATGATAAAAAATAAGGCATTACTAATATGAAAAGAGGGATGTGTTGTTTGAGGATTGTTTACAAATTATAAACAATTTTCAAACAACATACTCCTACTTCCATTTGATCTACGCAGGAAAGATAACCATTTTAATTGATTTTCATACAAAAAATTTATTTTTTATAAACAACATAATTTTGGCAATAAGTACGTAGTAATCTTAATAAGCAAGTACATAACAATCAGAATACATAGAAAACTAATTTCTATTTATTTATATAGGAAACTTATTTTATTTTTTACTAATCATAGATTTTTTTTTAGTTGTTGATTTTATTATTTCCACGACCAGAAAAGGGATATATATTATATAAAAGGTATACAACTTAGAAAACTCAATATAGTCAAAGAATACCATCATTCACCGCAATATATAAGTCGTGTATTTCAACTAAGTAACTGCAATTTGATTGGCTTAACTTAAAAATTTAATGAAACTTTAATATTAATATTTCCCGTAATTACAGAACCACGCAACCGCTGCGTAAAATAGGTTAAATTTTTGTTAAAGTAAATGAAATATGAAGAGGATTTTCCTAAGAATTTATTAATTTAATTTTAATTTTTTTTGAAATTTTTATTTTTTTTATCTTAATAATTAATATTTTTATCAACGAAAGAACCACGCAATTACCGGTATATTAGGTAAAAATAAAATAGAGTTTAAAAATTTTTTAGTAAATGAAAATTCAGTAGAATTTCCTAGGACTTGATTTTATTTTAATATTTTTGAATTTTTTTTTTTTTTTAATAATTAATTTTATTATTAAATTAACATATCATTACAATAATAACCTTTTCAGCACATTTAACATAACATGTTATTCAACAGTAAATCAACATTTAACAGCACTGAACACCACATTGTTTAAATCGTTCAACAGCGACTTAACATTTAACAACATTGAATATATTGTTTATATTATTCAACAGCAACTCAACATTGAACATAACATTGTTTACATTAGTTAACATTTTACAACATTGAGAATAGCATTCGAGAGCAACTTTACAATACAATTTGTTTGAACAATTCACAATTTTTTTTAAGGATTTCTTGTAGTCAAAATATGACACTTATTTAATATACAATAATTATTAATATACAATATTTATTTATATACAACATTATTCTATCTTACATAAACTTACATTTTAATTCCTTTTAACTTTTTGAAAAACCAAAACTGCCGCTGATATTTTTTTTTTAAGATGGACAAGGAGAATATTGACAGTTGGGATAATACGAAAAGTATAGAGGGATACAATCAAGAGATTGAAGATTGGATGGAAGGAACCGCCTTGATATCAACTCGACAATGAAGACATGAAGACATGAAGATAAATATATTTCTGGAACGATCCAGTATATCAATACTTAATATATTAATGCTTAATACTCATAATTTAAATGAAGTCATAATAATGCTAGAAACGTTTAGATTTTAGATTTTTAAATTTTGTTTAAAATTTAAATTGTTTAGAGGAGGGGCAACCTGAAATATTGGAGTTGCTCAATAGTAAAAACCTAATTAATTTAATAAAAAGGATGCATAGCTAAATAATTTAAATTATTAAATAATATTTGATATTATTTGGAAAAACAAATTGTGCAACATAAAAGATTTAATAATTTAATTTCTTAATATTGATGGAATTCCCTAGGATTTTCCAATCGCGCAATACCCATTTTTCATATATAGATTTTCTTTGGAGTCGTGGAAATTTTCCAGAGTCGGAGTCGGAGTCGGAGCGAAAATCTCTGCAAGTGGAGTCGGAGTCGGAGTCGAACAATTCATTTTAGTCGGAGTCGGAGTCGGATCGAAAATTTTATCGAACATTATTATTATTATTAATTATTATTATTATTATATTATTATTATTACTTATTATTAATTAAAATGTCGTTTATAATTTTAGAAAAGGGAAGTTTCATTTTGTTTCTCAAATTTTGCAATATATATATATAATATATATTAATACTTAATATATATATATATATAATTATATATATTATATATAATATATAATATATATAATATATATTATTATATATATATATATATAATATATATATATAATATATATATATATATATTATATATTAATATAATATATATAATATAAACAAAAATTTATTGATAATTTTATATATTTAGTTATCCTAGTAGTTTTGCATTCCTGAAATATTATAAAAATAAAAATTAATTTTATTATTAAATTTTAGTGATTTTATATTCTATTTGTAATTACATTAAGAATTTATATATACCACTTAAACATGCATATCATACCATCCGCACTCATAACTCAAAACTAATTATTAACATAACATGTACTAGTTAGGTTGCTCAGTAGTGAATACGGCTATAAGTACGGACAAATATATTAAAAATCTATTTATTTACACAGGTTAGAAACCGGTTATGATATACTTGCTCTCTTGCTTAAGACTTACACACGAGCTGAGAAGCAGGAGGTACAGATAGCAGCTCGACTTGTGAATCGAATATAGGAAGTAGCACGCGAGATTAATGACTCACACGCTCAATATGTGACAGATACTTACTCGCACACATCAGCACAGGCTCTAGTATAAAGCTATAAGTACCATGCCTTACGTATGCCTCTACCTCTATACCTATTATAGTGAGAACTCATCGCAGTAAAATCAGCAGTCAGAAAATCTCACCCTATGAATAGTCATCATTAGGACCCGTGCGACGGCGCTATCTAACTTTAATTAGGCTATATATCGATTACAGTGTAGGGTTCATCCTATTAGTACTAAAGTGTGCTATCACATAAATATATTAATCAC
>JABUQX010090131.1:35000-37697 GCA_015478945.1 Trachelipus rathkii | reverse complement strand
GATTGTCAATTTACATAGATAATAATAAAGAAAATCCAAATTATTTAAAAAACTTTTTTTGGGAAAAAATTTTTTTATTTTTAGTTACATGGAGCAATAATATAATGTAAGTGAATAATTGTTATTTTTTAAATAAAATCTAGAATGATTTTAATAAAATAATACATGTTTATGTTAGCAAGAAGAACTTATTTTGTTATTTTTATAACTTATAAACATGGCTAAAGCTGATGTAAAGCAGTAAATCAATAAAACAAAAACGTGGCATAGCTTGGTGTTGGGGGGTGCTAGGGGCTTGCCCACTTATTTACTGATTTATTGCTTTAAGGTACTTAAAAATATATGTTTTAATAAAATTTCATAAAATTTAGTAAAAATTATTAAAACTTGATAGTTATAAAAATTTATAAACAAAAAGTATTTAACAGTTAATAATAAATCTTGTCAAAGATGATTGATTTATTATAGAAGTTTTTAAGAAACTTGAAATAATTTTTAGTTATAATTGAATGAGTAATATAAATGTACGTATTTAATTAAAACATAAAAATGTTTCAATAAATTATACGTTAGTTCATACAAAGAACTTATTTGATATGTTTAAACAGGGTGCGTGTGTGTGGTGTGTGTGTGTGTGTGTGTTAAGTGTTGTGTGTTGTGTGTGTAGTGTGTGTGGTGTGTGTGTGTGTGTGGTCGTGTTAAATGATAAATATCTATAGCTGAAGTAAATAACACTAAGTATATAATAAAAATAACTAAATAAAAATAATAATAAAAATAATAATAATAAAAATAAAAATAAAACTAATAATAAAAATAATAAAAATAAAAATAAAATAATAATAATAAAAATAATAAAATAATAATAAAAATAAAAAGATTATAACATAATGTAATAAATATATGAGTAAAGCAGTAAAAACATATGAGTTAAAAGCAGTAAAGCAGTAAAACATATGAGTTTTAAAGCAGTAAAACATTAGGAGTTAAAGCAGTTAAAACACGAGTTAAAAGCAGTTAAAAGCAGTAAAAACAAAGCATCTAATCCCTTTGTTCTAGGTAACACCTCTGATGATTTACTTGATTTACTGCTTTAATGATATGTTATGTTAATAAAATTATGAGTTTTAAAGCAGTAAACATATGAGTTAAAGCAGTAAAAACACGAGTTAAAGCAGTAAAACATATGAGTTAAAGCAGTAAAACACGAGTTAAAGTAGTAAAATATGAGTTAAAGCAGTAAAGCAGTAAAACAAAAACATACTAATCCCATTGGTGCTAGGTAACACCTCTATTGATTTACTGATTTACTGCTTTAAGGTATGTAATGTTAATAAATATATGAGTTAAAGCAGTAAAACATGTGAGTTAAAGCGTAAAAACAGGAGTTAAATCAGTATAACAGAGTTAAAGCAGTAAAGCAAGTAAAACAAAGCATTACTAAGCCCTTTGTTGCTAGGTAACACCTCTATTGATTTTACTGATTTTTACTGCTTTAAGGTCAGTAAAGTATATGTTTTTAGTAAAATTTCGTACAATTGTAGTAAAAATAAAATGATTATATATCAGGCACTCTGGCTTTTTTCTTGCAAAAACAATTTCTTTAAAAAATTTATAAATTAAAAAGTATTTAGTAAAAAATATAAAAGAAAAAATAATGTTAATAAATATTTGTGTTAAATAATAATAATAATAGGTCTGTAATGAGTTACAGTTTTAGGTTCGCGAAAAGTTTTTAATAAAAATGTTTAAGTATGAAATAAAAATGAATGACTCATAGTATATATTATTTTCATTCGCGCGGAATATTGCCGCCTTCGGGCGCCCGCGGCGGGTGGATACGCGGAAATATTGCGCCTGCGGGCGCACGCGGTGGGCGGGGACGCGGCGGACGGGGACGCGGCGGGCAGGGGGACGCGGGGGCGGGGAACGCGGCGGGGCGGGGACGCGCGGGCGGGGACGCGTGGTCGCACCTGCGGGTGCGCGGGTTGACTGTCTTTGCGCGGAGGGGAACGCATTGCTGCGCCTTGGTGTTCCAATTATGACCTAGGAGAAGACATCAATATTAGCTCTGTTCTATGATGTAGGGTGAGAAAAGGTAGGAAATCGCCACTTCAATGCTGCGGCATTCAATCCATCAAAGATTGGAGTCATCAATGCTTGAGGCTCAATGCTGAGGCATCAGAAGTGAGGCATTCAAAGTTGATGGCTTCAATAATATCGATGTGTGTTGAGTGTAAGTGATCTGTGTGTTGTTGAGTGTAGTGTAAATGAGGATAGTGTTAAGTTGTCATGGCTAGTTAAGCGCTTATAAGTGTGTAGTATGGGAAGTGAAAGTTCTCATGGTGAGTGTGAGTGTAAGTGTATATGGGTTTAGTGTAAGTGTCTATGGAGGAGTGTTAGTGCTTATAAGTGTCATAGTGTGTATAAGTGTCATAGTGAATGTGTTGTATAAGTGTCATATTGTATGTGTGTAGGTGTGTGTGCAAGTTAATATATATTATATAGGCTATAAGTGATAGAAAAAGACTAACTCATAGTAGGAAAGCAACTCGTAATATACACCAATCGATTCCTCATACCTTATAACCTAGGCGGTAGCACCCATATATAGGGGCTATTCGGGGCTCAGGTAAGGCTAGAAAAGGCTTGAAAAAAAAAGCTGTCACTTAGTTGGCACTATGGGGCACTCAGTTG
>JABUQX010090131.1:30000-32500 GCA_015478945.1 Trachelipus rathkii | reverse complement strand
TATAATATATATATAATTATATAAATATATATTATATATATATATATATATATATATATATAATATTAATATATATATAATATATATATATATATATATATATATATATATATATATATATATATATATATATATATATATATATATATATATATGCCACTTTTCTCCTATTTTTTTTTTTTTTTTGTAGGATAAAATAATTCAAGCTCTTGTAAGTACAACGTGTTTATTTCGCATCTATATCAGAAGTGGGAATTTATCCCTATACACCACGCCTGGTGAAAAAATAAAATAAAATAAACTACATAAATAAGTGACCCCAAAGCGTGAAGTAATAATAAAAAGATTTATAACAAATAAATCATCTTTTTTTTCAAAAATTATGAAACATTAATAAAAAAATTTAAAAATCAATATATCCAAATAAACAAAACATAATTGATGCATGCCGAGTTTTAAGGCTATGTTAAAAAAAATGGTAAAATAAGGAAAAGGTGGTTAAAAAAAAGCGATAAAGTTAGCTCTAAAATACCGTACAGCGTAAGAATGAAAAACAAGGTGCAACTTAAAATAAATTACGAGAAAATTAACTCTAAGACTACCATGCATCTTAGAATAAGAAGAATACGGTAAAATTAAGGTCAGATCTACCATGCATTTTGAAACGAAACTAATATGAAAATAAGCACGAAAGTCTACAGGGCTGCTTAAAATAAAGATTGCGATACCATAGGATCTAATATACCATGCAACTAATCAGGTCTGCCATGCAGAAAAAATGAAAAGAATACTGTAAAATTATTGCTCATTAAGATTATTAGTGTGATTATTTTTATTATTAAAATTGTTATTATTATTATTATTATTATTATTATTATTATTATTATTATTATTATTATTATTATTATCCATTAATAAATACTATAGTGTATCTCGATAAGCTTATTTTATTTACTATGAATCCCAGTCTATCTAACTAGAGCTTCGTCTCTGAGATTCATTAAACTTTCATGATTTATATCCACCTATCTCACTATCTATTTTTATCTTAAAAATTCATCTTATTCTTTAACTTCTCCTCTCATCTAATCATTAATTTCTATACAAACTTATTATTCCCATCTTTATCCCATTCTTTTACTGACTCTCATTCTCAACTCTTTTATCTCCCTGACTCCTCGATTCTTACTGCTGATTCTATATCGTAATCACTTACAAATTTCGGTTCCTATCATTCTTATATGACTTACTATGACCATATAATAATAAATTCTACTCTCTGTAACTCACTTGCTCTCATGAACTTTCATTCAGAGAGTTATGCATCTCTCTTACTATCATTAGTTTGATATTCCACGTAATAATTTTCAGTGACCTTCTAGCTTTATAGTTCTTGATTACTCGATCTATGTATTAAATATATATATTACTTGTTGTCTTCTTTATGCATGTATTATATATTCAATTATCATCAGTGGCTACTCTATTAATTATATTATTTTCTTTTCTTCTCTAATGATATAGACATGTAAAAAATATGAGTTCTTGTAATAATCTCAGTGTATTATTATATTATATTTCATTATGTATTTTTATTAATTTTTGTGATAGATAGTATTTTCCAATTATATAATATATATATTATTCTGTGAATAGATGATGTGTAAATTTTGATTATTGTTAATATTTTTTTTTATATATTAATGATTCGTTGAATTAATTAAATGATTTCTAACATATATTTATATAAAGACTCATTCTAATGATAGGATCTATTTTCATCTCATATATATAATAAAAATATCGATTATATAGATTTCAATTAAAAATATTATTTTTATATTTCGTATCAAATATCCTTATTGATTTTCGTGTCCTATGTGTGTAGATTATCTTTGGCTTTTCCTATCTCTTCAGACTCTTATCTAATTATCTTGTTATATACTATTTATTAAATATAGAAAGATATTATATATATGTATTATGTGCTGATGTTATTATATCTCTTTATCTTATCTAAAATGTTTGTCAAATAAGAGCATATAATTTAACGCATGCAGTATATAATCATTATTATAATGAGAGGTATTTTCTGACTGTATTTTATGCAATTCGTACATCCAATGACTGTCCCGATCGACCTGGATCTAATTTATTATTATTATTATTATTATTATTATTATTATTATTATTATTATTATTATTATTATTATTATTATTATTATTATTATTATTATTATTATTATTATTATTATTAACTCTATTTCTTTTTTTAAAATTATAAACATTATTTTTTTTTTTTTTTTTTTATGATTAAAATGCATGCTTATTTCTACCTAGATCAGGTCTAAGAAGCGCATGCGCGTGTTCTTATTACTCATGCAAAATAAGAGCAAATTAAAAATAAAAATTTCTTACCAAAATTAAGCTTCGGTTTAAATATTAAGGTACGGTACGCGACAAATATTTATAAGCACTGGCACAAAAAAAAACGCAAAAA
>JABUQX010090131.1:10000-25000 GCA_015478945.1 Trachelipus rathkii | reverse complement strand
AATTAACCAAAGTTCCGTTGAGAAAGTCGCGGCGGAAAGAGATGGGTAAGATGAAGTTGTTTAGGGTACCGTAAGATCACGAATGATGGAACCATTCGCGGCGTGCAATGAATCCAAAGGTTCAACGGCACGGTTCTTCTCCAAAAAAGAACGAGGTAAAACGGAGAAAAGAAAGATCCGCATATCGATGAGATAGGACAAAGCGGTAGAAGGATCATAAACACAAAGAAGATTGGACGCGGAATTTGCGACATCGTGCGTTTTTATGGTGTTGCATTGGGGTTTAAATTATAAGCACAGGGTTTGATGCAGTTGCGTGTCTGGCCACCCCATCGCTGATTGTTGAAACATACTCCCTGTTGATTGTGCGTAGGAGGTGAGGAAGAAGTTTGAGAAGATGGTGTGATTTGAAGCCTGAAGATTGCGGTTTGAGCAGCAGCATGGCGGGGATGGGTGGTGAACGCGCGATAGAAACGAACGAAGCTGAGGTGGAGAACGAGGATAGTGAGAGAAAGAAGGAGGAAGGGGCGGAGGGTAAGAAGGAAAAAAAGAAGGGTTAGCTTCAAGAGTTCGAATCCTTGTTAACAAATCAAATATGGTATTTTCCAGGGTAGAAATGCGTGCTTCAAGCACAGAAGTGTGGGCAGAAGGACAGAAGACATGCGAGGCAGTAGGCGGTACACTTTGAGTCGTAAGAGGTTGTGCTTTAACAATACTATCTGCAAAAGCAGCGAGCTCGTGCAACATACAGTTAGGATCAGCTGTATCTAGCTGAAATTGGAGCTCGAAGGAGCTTCTGGAGGAAGAGCTGACGTATTATATTTATACAAGGACCAACAGGGGCACCCTCTAACAATCCTAACATGTCCAACAGTAAAGCGGACGGTAGTCTGTCTCCAAGGCTTTCGTTTTTCAGAAGTTTTTTAATTTTATCACTATCTGTAACTTCTATTCTAGCTAGTAATTCAGACTTAAGTTGAGAGTATGGCTGATTGTTTATTTGTAATTGAGGTAACACATCCCTCAACCTTCGTAAGACCTGGACCGGCAGTATACCTATTGAAGCTCTAAAGCGTTCATTTTCCGTAGTAGCCTCCATTGTAACTTCAGGAGGGTAAAGGTCAGATAAAGGTCATTTTCAATAAATTTGCAGCTATATGCGAATGCATTTTTGGGAGTCTGAGCCAGAGTCGAATTCACGCTGGAATTTTGAATAATGTCCTCGTTGGTAGGAGCCATAATAGTAAAAAATAGTAATTAAAAATAGTCAAAAAATATGCCACAAGGGTACACTGACGGAGTCGTAAAACATAACAGGTCCCTACTTTTAATAAAAAAAATTATTTTTTTTAGTGAAAACAAAATGTTTTTAAAAAATTAAAATGTAAACTGCAAGTTTTAAAATAAATAAAAAAATTCGAGAAAGAAAAAAAAAATAAAGGCCCTAATAATCATAATCATAAATTATTATCTTAACATATGCAAAGAAATATATTAGTTTCCGTCTGTCTAAAGAAAATGATAATTGAAATATTTAAACATTTTTAACATTTTTTAACATTTTTAACATTTTTAAAACATTTATATTTAAACATTTTTTTTATTTAAAAATTTTTTTTAGTCAATTACAATATTCTCAAAACTAAATCTATATTTTTAATGTTATTTATATTATAAAAATAGAAATAAAAATAAACGGCGTTTATTTTAAACCAAATATCAAAATGTATTTAAAATAAATGTTAATTTACCTTCCGATTTAAATAATTTTTTGCGCAAAGGGAAAAACCATGAAATTAAAAACAAAACATACATAAAGAAATATCCCTTAACCTAAGTAAATTACATTCATAGGGAAAAAAATCTCAAAGTAAAATACAAAAGAGAAAAAATCTTCAACCAAAATATATATCGAAAGGGAAAAATCCCCTAAACATCTTTTTTTCCCGACCTCTAACTATATTCTACCCTATTTTCCTTATTTCTTAAAAAAATTTATAGCTTCACTTTTTCCCTCCAAATCGAAGTAATGATTATGAGAGGAAAATAGTTTAATGGTAATAAAGGGGAAAAGAAAATGGGAAAAACGATAAGTATTGACGAAACGATCGTTGTGGCAGTTGTTGAAGTAATCAAATTCTTTGAGACTCTCCAAAGTACTAAAATTTATACTCCAGTTTTGTCATAAAGTTAAAATAGTTCAGAATCGGACGATTAGTAAACAAAACAGTTAATTTATATATATAATATATATTAATATATATACTATATATACATCAGATCATATTAATATATATATATATTAATATTATATTAATTATATTTCATTATAATATATATATATTATATATAGGTTGAAGGACGACCCTACCACGTAGGGGCCTGAGGACTGCAGCCCCCCTCAAAAAAAATAATAATAATTGGACATGCTTTTATGTTCGGCTAATATATAAAAATATTATATATATATATAATATATTTATATATATAATTAATGATATATATATATATATATTATATATATTAATAAATATAATATATATATATATATATAATATATATATTATATATATATAAATTAGTAGGGGGTAGGAGAAAAAAAAATTTCATTATTTTAAGAAACTTTTAAAACTTTTAGTTGTAGCAATCTTAAACTATAATTTAGTAGCCAAAAGAATATTTTTAAGAAGAAATAGATATTGAAAAATAAATAGAAAGATAAAGAAAAGATTGCAAATGAACCTAAGCCGCAGTTAATCAAAAGATTACAACTGAAGTATTACTATGATTCCAAAGTTATACCTCTTGTATGTGCAGCAATGAAGCAAGACGAATTGAATATAATAATAATCAATGATAATAATTAATAATAATAATAAATAATAATAATAATAATAAATATTAATAATCATAATGAATATAATATAATAATAAGAATGAAATAATATATAAATGAATAATAATAATAAAATATGTTAGATTATAAATAAATAATTAATGAATATTGGTAATTAACGAATAAAATAAGTAAATAATTTTTTGAGGAATGTAAAATTCTCCTTATGAACAATAGAAATTTTGTTGCAAGTAATTTCGAAGATTTGCAATTAAAACTGACAAGAAGGCTTCAAAAATTCTTTTGAGTTCGAGAACGAGGCCGCTAAAATCCCACGGCGTTTACGCTTTTACAAACTTCAATTTGTATGATAAATAAGGACGCTACAAAAGGGCATTTTCTTGCAATTAGACGAATCCATTAGAGACTTTTTCTCGTGTCTCTGAATGTCTTTGCTTCTCTACTCTCAATCATCTCAAAACGTAATTTCTCACTTTTCTCTATTCTACTCCTCTCTTTCTCTATATATATACTATAATTTTTATATATATATATATATAATATATATATATAATAAATATATATAATATATTATATATTATATATATATATATATTTATAATATTATATATAATAATAATTTTATATAATTATATATATAATATTTATTATTTATATATATTATATAGTAGGGTATGCAGAAATTTTTTAGGTAAAAACAAAATAGTTTATAATATTATATTATATATATTATATTATTATATATATTATTATTATATATATATAATTATATATATAATATAATATATATAATATATCATATAGTGCACTTATCTTAAAGGGTATAAGTTACATCAAGTGAGTGACTTATCGAAGATCGCAGAACCTAGCTGTGCATCCCTGCAGATGTGACGTGGTTAGCTAGAACTCCAAAAATAGAAAAATCACCGAGGTTTCCACAAGTTGCTTTTTTTATCATTTTCATGTTAATTTTTTGTTAATTTTTTTTAATATTTTCTTTTTTTATTCTTATTTTATGTGTCAGCCGACAAAGGGACAGAGGGGGGACGAATCCCCCCCTCCGGGGAGGGCGAGAGACTCTGATACTTTCCATCTTTGCGAATATTATTTAAATGTCGATTTAAAAGGTTATAAAAAAAATGTATTGGCAACCCTACGCACTAATTGCTTGAATTCCACGAAAAAAAATCGTACATCGTTCGTATCGATTTATATCGGATAATAGCTTATTCAAAGAATAATTAAATGTTTTTCATATTATATTATATAATAAATATTATAATATATATATATATAATATATATATTAATTACTTATATATATATTATATTATATATATAAATATATATAATATATATATATACGATAATATATAATATATAATATATATTATATATATTTATATATAAATATATATTTAGATTTATAATATCTTATATATATATTTATATATATTTATGTTATATATAATATATATATAATATATATATATATTATATATAGATTATATATATATACTAATATATATATATATATTATATGTATAAATTAGGATTTAACCATAATAAATTTAAATTTCTAAGAAAAATTTGAGTAATTATAATTATAAATTACTAATCATTTAACCTAAATTAGTTTACTTTAATCGTACGGATAGAGCGATGAGCAAATCAGATAATATCTTCAAGTTTTT
This sequence comes from Trachelipus rathkii, assembly GCA_015478945.1. Lineage (NCBI taxonomy): Eukaryota > Metazoa > Arthropoda > Malacostraca > Isopoda > Trachelipodidae > Trachelipus > Trachelipus rathkii. The sequence goes on along the minus strand of JABUQX010090131.1, from coordinate 20,450 downwards.
ATGATTAAATTTTCGTGTATTAGAGGAAGAGGGAAAGTTCAGTAGTTCTTGTCATTTTCGAAATGTATTACTCAAGTTAGGTTTTGCCAGAGGTCTTAAATGTGTTTTGAAAACCTCTTTTATCATGAAGCAAGGTAAACCGAGGTTTTAATGCCAGATTTGCAAAGATGGTAAAATATTTAGAGGATTTCTAAGCGACAAAGAAATAGTCCGTCTATTGCTGGTTTTTTGGACATCGTGTGCTGTGATACCAGTGTTGTTTAACATTTATCATGTCCATTCTGTTTTACTGAATTTTATTAGGACTTCGACATATCTTTCCTTGTAAAATTTTACAAATCTTTTAGATGAATTTGAAGATGAGCCTCGGTATTGCAAGCAAATTGCAAGGGAAGAAATATTTCTTTATGAATTTAACTAATTTTTTAGTCCTGAAAAGTAAGCTAAATGGAATATAAAATGGAATGGAATATAAAACAGGAACCTTGTTTTGCAGTTCTGACGACTTACCATTCTTCAAAAATTGAATTGAAATTTTAATTGGTTACATTTTCTACTGAGGCTTCAATTTTAGTTTCTAATAAAAGGGATTGCAAGGTTACGTGATGGAAACGAATTTATATTAAATTAATTAAAACCTTCTGCACTTTAAATTATTAACAGATATAACACTCTTTAAAATTTTTTTTAGTGTTAGAAAATTTGTGGGGGGCCATGCTCCGCTCGAGCCCCCTATTGGGCCATGAATATATATATATATTATACTATACTATATTATATATATTATATAATATATTATAAATATATATTATTTAATATTAATATATTTATTATATATAATATATATATATTATATTATATATAATATAATATATATATATATAATTTACATCTATATATATAATATATATACTATATATACTATATTTTTAAAACGACTTACATGTAATGATTAATTTCGCAGTCGTATAATTTTAAACCAGATACTTAAGATGTTTTCTGAATGACTCTTTTAAGGTTACTAATGTGGTTTAATAGCTTAGTTACCTACTTTAGAAGTTTCTGGACGGGAGAGACGGCTCCCAGAGTGGAAAAAAATTATTCAAATTGGACTTTATCTTCCGATCGCGAACTATTGTTAGAACCCCTACTCAAATTTCCTGATTTTTCAAAAGTTATACATTTTTTCAAATCATTATAAATATTTGTGTGGGAAAATATCATGTGGAAATATGGGATCATGTCTATTGTCTGTGAGTGAGTTTTATCCATATCGATTGATGGAAAGTCGAAACATTTTTTTGATTATAAGTGAAAATTAAAACTAACAGATATAAAAGCTTCCCTTTAAAATAATTTAGAAAAAACAAGCTTAAATCTATACCATACATAAAGCCTTTACTTCATACCTAATCGAACTCTATTTAAGGATTAATTTATTTCATTCATTTGATTTTTTGTGAACAAATTCAACTAACACAGCACAATTATATTATTAATGTAGGAAAAAAAAAAAAGTTTAAAACTTTTTCGCTAATGGCGCGCTGTTGTACATTTTGTTCGGTAACGTAAATTATGAAAAAATGTGACTTCGGCTACACTACTACACTCGTCACAACATGAGCGCGAAATATTACCTGAAAAAATTTATATTATAATGAGGTGACTTCCAAGTATAAAAAAATTGCACGCCAATAAAATTTATTAGGGACAAAAATAATAGCAACCCGTACCAACACCTATATTTTTTTAATTAACCACTGGCATCGCGCACCAGTAAAGGCTTGAAATTAGCTGCGGCACTGCACTTACCGCTCCAATGAACGTTACCACGTGACCGATCGCCGCACAGATTGGTAGTCCGGCAATCCTAATTTTAAATTTTATATACTTAGTATATGTGGGGTTTTTCCTTAGTTCGTTTTGGAAAGAATGATTTATTATTATTAATAATGTTTTACAGCCTTAAATATTAGGAAAATGAAATGACTACATTACAATTTAGCACTATTGGTTCGGAAAAACGAGTTAGGTTCGAACACTAATTTATCCTAACATATATCTCTAGGTATAGATTTTTTAATTTTTCTGTTTTTCATTTTTTTTTAAATTTCTTTAATATAGTATTTTAATAGTTATAGATTTTAAGAGTTCTTATGAGTTTTTTATACTGATAGTTAGAATTATTTTTATGTTAGCTCTTTTTCATTTACGATTGATTAGAGATATAGCTTTCTTAATGTAGTAAATATTTTAGGAGTTTGTAGTTAGACTTTTATCTTAATATGTGTAACTATTTTTTTATATATATATAAAAAATGTGTTATATACAACCTCACGCGCTTAGGCCGCTATCATAGGAGGGGAAGTTTCTAGTAATTTTACCTGGATCCGGACAGGATGACCGGCACCCTTGCCAGGCAACTCGGTTCGCTCTAACGTTTTGCAACATTGTTAGAGAAAAAATCTTGAGAATTTCAAAAGTTAACAAGGCACATAGTTTCAGATGCTGTTTGAATATTTACGCTCTTTTAAGCCTAAGGAATTGAGTTTTTAAATATTTATTGTTATAATTTAACAAGTTGAATTATTTCCCCGAGTTAACATTTTTATATAAAGCAGTGCGACAGCAAGTGTGCGATATGCAATGGGTTATTACTTTAACAAATTTTTGATTTTTTATTTTTTCCAAAATTGGAGAGGTTAATTAGTATATGGTATCGATTACATAGTCGAACAAACCTTTCCAGATATTTTATAAATTTGAATCTTTTGAAGAAATTTTGTAAATTTTTTTTTAATATACATTTAATATAGATTAATATCAGTTTTGCTTGCACTGTTTTTTTTTCTTTTAAAGATGTTCCACCCATTTCATGTCCTGTATGGAAATAATAATGAACACGAGTTTGGGCGATTTAATACATCGAGAGAAAGCTAACGCATCAATACAGCAGAGGGGGTGTTATAGTCGAAGGCACGCCAAGTTTCTAATAAAGGAATGACACCTTTAATAACCTTTGCTAAGCATATGGAATGGATCTGTACAATAAGTTTGAAGATTTATCAATAAAGTTTTTGCATAAAATTGTGATTAAGAGAACTGTATTTAGATATTATATAGTTCCATAAAGTATCCGCAAGTATAGTCTTTAATATAAAGAATACCCACATTTAATAAACCTTGTAGCACTGTGGAATGGAATGTTACAAATGAAAGTTTGAGATTTATTCCCACATAAAGTTTTCTGCATAAAAATATTGTGCTTAAGAATTATTATAGTATGTTAATAAGTTCCAATAAGGGCGATGCGACAAGCTTCGCACACACACACATGACATTAGATTAAAATGAAATTAATGCGAGTATGGATATGTTTTATACACCACATTAAAGATGGAAGTTCGAATCCCTTAAATGATATGCGTTACAAAATAAAGATCTTGCAACAAAAAAATAAACACCCATGGTTTAAGAACTTTTAGTTTCGTTTATTATTTCCATTTTGATTGAAAAGTATAGGTTTTTTATTATTTATTATATTATTTATTATATATATATATAAATATTATTAATATATATATATAATATTATTATATATAATATATAAATAATATATATATATATATTATATATATATATAATATATATATATATATATAATATAAATATTATATATTATACATATATTAATATATATATATTATTACATTATATATTATTTTATATATATATATTATATATATATATTATATAATATATATATATTATATAATATTATATAATATAAATATATATAATTTTATGTATATAATATATATTTATTAATACTATTAAGTATATATATATATATATATATATATGAGTATAGTTTATATATATATTATATTATATATTATATATACTAATATAATATATATTATATTATATATGTAATATTATATATTATATTATATATAATATATATATATAGTTATATATATATATATATATATATATATATTATATATATATATTATATTATATATAATATATTATATTTCATATAATAATTAATATCTAATCTATGAAGTAGTAACGAAAACTATTTCTATCATCTCTGTGTGTGTGTGTGTGTGATTAACGAAAAAATAAAAGGGGAAAAATAAATATAATACTATAACCATTAACATACTATATATATATATATATAATATATATATATATATATATATAATTTATATTAATATATATATATATATATAATATAATATATAATTATTGTATTATAATATATATTATATATAATAATATAATATATTAATATATATAATATATATTATTATATAATTTATTATATTTATAGATATATATATTATATATTATAATATATATTATTATTATATAGCTATACTGTATAATAATACTGTTGTATAATCATATATATATATATATTATATATATAATATGATAATAATATATATATAAAATATATATTTATATATATAATATATATTAATATTAATATTATGATAATATATAATATTTTATTATATATATATATATATATATATATATATATAATATATATTAATATATGATAATAAATATATATATAATATATATATATTATATATAAATAAAGCCACATGGTGTTCCGATTACGTAATCTTACGATTTAGATCTTTATTAACTTATTTTAAGCATACGTATCTCTCTATTGCTTTCTTATTCTTATGCTCTCACTATTTTCACCCCAGAAACGAAAAGTCAACAGAATGATTATGATTCACAGTTTCCGATTTGAAAAAATATAATGAATTTTCCTGCATTTGCGACTATCGACTATGTTTGACCAATTTACGATTTTATCAATCGTTTCTCATATTTATATCGCCTAATTCTATTCTTTTAATTATTCTAAATGCTTTCAACTAATCTAATAATTCAAAATATTAAGACAAGCACATATTCTTCGTATCTATGGAACATCATATCTTGGGGTGCCACAAAAATTTTACCATCGATAATGGACCTTCTCTATTCTCGAATTTCTTTACCTGTTTGAAAACTATAAAGAACACATTTCGTCTATTCAGAGATAAAACTTGAAGTAGGAAGTATGCTGTTCTATATTGTTTTCTTTCTCGTCTGGAGATGAATCGGGGGGGCAGACTAGGACCCAAATGGTCGGACACGATAGGTTAGGTTTAGGTCTAGTAGGTCTAGGATTAATAGGGTCTACGGTCTAGGTATAGGTTAGGTTAGCGTTAGGTTATTAGGTTAGGTTAGAGGTTGGGTTAGGTAGGTTAGGTTAGTTAGGTTTAGGTTTAGAGTTAGGTTTAGGTTAGGTTAAGGTTAAGATGATAGGTTAGTTAGGTTAGGTTAAGTTAATTTAAATCAGACTAGGTCAGACTATGGTTAGTTACATATGTTAGGTTAAGTTAGGTTAGCTAGTCAGGTTAGGTTAGGTTAGGTGTAGGTTTAGGTTAGGTTAGGTTTGTTAGGTTAAGTTAAGGTTTTTGTTGGATTGTTTGAGCAAGAGAAACTCTTAAATAACACATTTATATTTAACAAATGCGACCATTATTGACCTACTCGATCATTTTCCCTAGTCGACCATTTTGGAACTAGCTTCGATGAATCCAATATACATCTCTTGCTTAACTTCCAATCCTTCTCTTTACTGTCATACCTTTTCATCTCTAAGTTCTTCTGACCACCTTTTTTATATCTATATCCTGTTTTATTTCTTCAAGTTTTCCACAAGAACGAATCCGAATGTAGTAGTCCAATGCCGGTTCCTTGACCATTTTCAAGAATTTTCTTTTTTTGCTTGTGAATAACCTTTATGTGGACTGTTCAAAATTATGGCTTTTTTTTTAATTTTTTTTCATTCAAATTGGTTTCGTATATAAAATGGTCAGCTTAATAAAAATAGTTGTATCTAGCCCAATCCTACATGTTCTGAAAATTTCCTTTTAAGCGGATGAATAGTGAAAAATAAAATCACAATTTTTCATTTATGGCAAAACCTTTCACCTCTTTTTGAGTATCGGTGATAATATTTTTGAGTAATGATGATATTAAACATTCAAGACAAGAGACTTTAAATAACACTCTTTAACACTCAAAAATGTTACGAAAATAAATCTTAGTAAACTTTGTAATTTCGGGGTCACAGAATCCAAATATAACATTGAAATTTACAGATTAGCTCTAGTGTTTGCTTTACGGTCATGATCTGAAATCCAAGTTTTTGCGTTACGGCCATGGTCTGGAATTTACGTTTTTGTACAAAATACAGCGTAAAATCATTTAAACACTTGTCAACACTGCGGAGGCGTGTCATAAGTCTCATAACACCGTGGTATCTTTTGAATGACTACTCCTTCTGCACGTGTTTATCACTTGATCAGTGGCGTTGAGGACTGGTAAAACCATGGCCATCTACACTTTGATAAAAGGTTTAAGTTGTTACGACTTGTTGTTCGGAAGTGGTTATGCTGTAAAGTGCTGCTATATCTATATCCATAAGTGTTTCCATGACAATTGTATATATTTTGCTTATGTTGGTTTGGTTGTCTTCTGATAGCGACAAATATAAGATATATCTCGACAGTGTGTAAATAATTCGGATAACTTCTGCTACATTATAGTGATATTTGCTCAGAGAAAGCGTCCTATTACGCTATATACTAAAAAATCATACTTTTATTATTTTGGTTGTGACAAGAAATGGCCAGGACAAGAAATGGGCACCTCACATATGCTGCATTATGTGTTCATTCAAATTCATTACATGGATGAATGGAAAAAATCGTTGCATGCAATTTGCAGTACCCATGGTTTGAAGGGAACCTTCCAACCATCGAGATTGTTATTTATGTATGGTTATCCCTATTAAGAAAGCAATATCCATTTAAAAGAAATCGATTCTTGTGAATCCTAATATACCCTCTGCAATTTGACCTATGCTTCGTAACAAAGAACTTCCTGTTCCTAAACCTCCAAATATGCTTCTTCGGACTTTGATGAAAGCAATGGTATTTTCCTTAAACAGTGAAGAACAAAAGCCTTTAACTTCAAGAGATTCAGATTTCTTGGCAAGCTCAGACTCCTACGAATTTCATTAAGATGACATAGAGGACATCTATAGTGACTTCGAATCAGGAATCACTAAGAACTTACTAAATACATGGAGAACATTGCCGGCGTTACACGAAATTGCGACAGTGTTGAGAATTACCGTAAATACACCCATCGCAGATGTTGAGTGGAATAGTGAATTTCCGGCAGGAGAAAATAAAGAACACGAGCAGTTATTTAAGCGAGGACATAGATTCCCTATAATTGTCAACGAATATGAGGGCATTGTTGATGGATGACATAAACAGTGGCGAATACTTCATTGATTTTAAGGCATGTATTTTATAATTAGGTGAATTATTCTTTTTTATAAGAAAGGATTCACACCTCAGGGCCAGTAGCCATATGTTTATAGGAGGGGAATTTCTAGGTAAATTCTTCACTAGATGGATAGGGAATATCGACCCAGGCCCATGCCACATGCATCAGTCGTATCTACGATAAAAGTACCGGTAGTGCGGCAATTCCTTTTCCATTCCGGTTGTAATATGCTACGTATCCAATAACAAAGAAACATATACAAATATGAAAACCATCCTGATTGCAGTAGCCTCTGTGAGATACTAGTGGGAAGTGTGTGATGAACTCTTGAAGTAATTGCTATTTTATTAGGACTTCAAATAGGCTATACCAAGTAAGGTTGTTTCCTGTGCGAGTGGCATAGCCGCGCCCTAGACACCCATTAAAAAGGTTGCACATCAATCACTGATTGAACTGAAGAAAGTTTTCTTTCCCCACTATACATATAAAATTAGAGCTTATGAAATTTTTGGTTAGAGACTTAGATGCAAATTATCCGCATTCACTTAATTACGTGGAAATCCCTTAAAAATTTTGCGCATGGTTTTCTGGGAAATTTCAAAGCTGAAAATTTTAAAAAACTAGTTATTGAAATGATGGACTCATTTGAACAGCTAGGGTGTAATATTTCACTTAAAATTCATTTCTTGAAATCACAACTGGATTTCTTTCCACCAAATTGTGGTGAAGAGGGTGATTCCACCAAACATTTTCGTGATGGAACAAAGGTACAAAGGGAAATTGAATGCTACTATGTTAAGTGATTAATGCTGGATGCTAAAACGGGATGTTCCTAAAACACAATACCATAGACAGGGAAAAAGGAGCTGCCATTAAGCTAAGTTATTTTATATTCAAATTCTTAATATTTCTTTGTAAGGTGAATATTATAGTGAGTGTCAATATTTTTGTAAACAAGAGCTAATCAAACAATTTAAAAGTCATATATGTATTAAGCGACCAAAAAAAAAGTAAATCATCTTTCCCTCATCGTAACATTTAACTTCTCAAAATTTGCTGAACAGTGAAAAAGACCCACCTCTGAATAGTTTAATCTTCATATCATTACAATAAAGATTTTTTGATTTTTATTCAAAAATGCTGTAATCATGTTTTGTTTTCAAATGCAAATAAAAAACAAAAGAATAGAGAGAAAAAAATTGAAATCGACGCTTTATAGCTCACTCAATGCAATATCTTGCCTTTGTTGGAAGTAAATTGGATGAAAATTAAGGAAATTATCCCCAAATTTAAATTTTTGCGGACTCTGCCGCCAATTCCGATAAACAAGATTGAGCCGTTTCCTAAAGGAAAATAAAATGAAATATACGCATCTTTGTCAGAGAAAATCAAATCTACTGTTCATTCTATTCACTTCTTGGGACCTCCTCCCACCAAAGCGACAAATATTTCAATATCTGTCAAAAAATATAAGGCTGTAAGGTCCGACCAGTTTGAGGCACAAAAATGACAAAATCTTTTCGGGGGTCGCTTTTGTTGAAGACATGAAAGGTTGTTATCGGATTTAAATATTATTTGAAGAAATTATTCTCAATTTTTTTTTAGGATTAAGGATACTTAAGAATAATTAAGAATAAATAAGAGCCCTCGAATTAAATAATTTATTAATTCTTTTAACGAAGTTTTATATTTCGGGATAAGATTCAATAAATTGTATATAATCTTTTTCAAATACGAATTGAAATAGCTTTTAATTGTTTTCACATAAAGTGTATCAATATCGGATATATTCAACAAAAGTACGTCATTGTTGATTATATTCGATAATGATACGATTTAAGTGAAAATAATTGCTCCTAATTATTTTCACATAAAGCGTATCATTATTTACTGTAAACAACAAAATTGCGCCATTATTGATTATATTCACTAAAAAGTTTATCATTGTTTAGCGAATGTGTTCACTAAAATCTGTATCATAATCAAACAGGCTCATTAGAAGTTTATTATTTGAATATGATTATTAAAATGGTATCATCAATTCTAATAGCGAATATGTTCACTAAAAGTGTATCATGATAGAATATGATCATTAAAAGTGTATTATTATAGAATATGTTCACTAAAAGTACCACTAATTTCATTATCGAATATGTTTAACAAAAGTGTATTATCATAAAATTTGTTCATTAAAAGTGTCTTATTATCAAATATGTTCACTAAAGTGTGTTTTATAGAATATGTTCATTAAAAGTGTTTTATTATCAAATATGTTCACTAAAGTGTGCATTTATCGAATATGTTCATTAAAAGTGTATCATCATCGAATAAAGGCTTGACTGGCATAAAACTGAATGATATCACATGATATATGAATTTAGATTATGTTATAATAGTTTTTAATCACCATCTTAAAAATTTTTTGGGGTCATAGATCTGAGAATTACTCGCTGTATCGTCAAGCAGTTTCAAATCATCAGCAATACCTGAAAGGTAAGAATGAATCGGAATATTTGCAATGGTGCCACCCATCAAAAACAAAAATTATAATTATCTAATGAACAAGAAAATTTAAAAATTTAAGATTCAATCTTTTTTACATTCAATTTATCATGTGAGATAGAATGACCAAAAAGAATTTATAGTTTATTTCCATAATAATTGCAAAAGATAGAATTTTTTTTTAAGTAAAATAAAACAGATATGAGACGTAAAAATTTTGAAACCAAGAAAAGTCATTACCTAATGAACGCAAAATAAACATATTAATTTTTAGTGAATTTAATTAAATTAAATAAGAATATAAAAAGATACCGAAATGAAATTTTTCATCAAATTATAGTACTAAAAAATAAAATATAAAAAAAATTTAATAAATAAAAAATATAATAAATAAAAAAAAATTAATGAAACTTTTGTCATCAATTATAGTACTAGCCAACTAAAGGATCAAAAATTTATACTCAAATTCCAAAAATTGATTTATATATAATTTTACAAATTTGTTCATAAAATAATATCATAAACTCTAATTATCTATTTCAGGATTTATTTTACCGA
>JABUQX010090131.1:0-5000 GCA_015478945.1 Trachelipus rathkii | reverse complement strand
ATAAAATTATATCATAAAAATAAATAATATAATATAATAAGATATATAGTACGCTAATATAATATCATATATAAACTGAACAGAAATGTTTGTCGTAATTTCCGTTAATGTTAATGATCTTTGACACTTAACACAATTATATTACAGAACTACCATTATAAAATATATACAAGAACGGACGTCTGGTTACTTAATATTACTGTCGTGAGTGTTACAACCCATTAATGTTCACCGTCCTGAAGGAACAATTCCTCTCTAATAGGAATCTTACCCATAGGGATATCTCTCAAGTCCGGATCCGAGGGCTGCGTATTCGTTTGTAGTATTTTACAATTAATGGGATAACAAGCCCCTGAATCTATGTTGGTTCATGTTACACTCACCGTTCGATGGACGATCAGGTTTTGTTTTTTTAAGTCGTTCTGTATTAAAGTTTTTTTCAAGCTGGAAAATAGTACTAATACTATATTATTTGGTATAATATCATATACTCTCTATATATATAAATAATATATAATCACGAACTCCTAGTAAAATCTAGATAATTATAATATTATAATATAACAATATGTATTAATATTAATTATAATATATAATTAATATAGCAACAAAATAATATGTATATATAAATAAAATATAGTCATTTAAATATATAATAGAAGAGAACAGCGTAGGTAAGTTATAATCTAGAAAATATTTAGGCTCAAAGAAGATCTGATGTTTGTTAGAGGCTCATTCATATATTAATGTAATATAGTATTTAATAATATATAATAACTATATAATATATTATATTTTTTAATTATATTAAATATACATAAAAATATAATGGTATATAGTAATATATTATTAAAGAACTACTATATATATATGTTAGCGACTCTGATAAATGAGACAGAAAGAAAAGAGGATCCTCCTTATAATATGATGTAGGTAAAATGAAGGATATAAATGAGAAGAAGAGAAAAAGAAGAGAGACTGATGACGAGTGAGGATAGAGATAGGACAGAAGAGAGATCATGGAAAGTAGTTTTACTAAGAATAGGGAGAGATCGAGACCGAACGCTTGAGGTGGAGATATGAATTGTAATTAGAACGGAAGAGAGAGATGATTGAAGACCAGAGAGAGAGGAAGAAGTCCATTAAAAAAAAAAAATAAAATCTTTATCTTTTTGTGAATATGTTCTTAGTCTTACTATTGACAATATGGATTTATGATGATACAAATGATTAGTTGTAGTAAGAAAATTTTGAATGGTGTGCTTTTCTTCTTTTTTTCTTCATGGCTATAAAATCCACAACACAAAATGAAATAGATGTAATATGAATAATGTAGGGTTCTTAAAGACAAATTGATAAATACCACGGAATTTTTTACATGTTTTGTTTGTATTCTTAAATAAAAATATAGTGCATTAAAGATTGAATATTTTTTTTTGTTCAAACCAAAGCAAGGAATCAAGAAATAGATAATTGGAATTTTTCCCCAATATTCTCCCGATTTGTCAAATTACTCTTCATTTGTTTTAAACTTGAGGTGTTTGATGTTATATATAAAATGTTTAAAATTATTTTTGATTTATGTAAAAATGTGATCTTTTAAAGTTAGAAATAAGAAAAAGAAGAAGTGATAAGCCTTGTGAAATTTATATTAAGAAAATCTTTTTCTATTAAATTTGATAGGAAAAGAAAGTGTAAAGCGAGCAAATCTTTTTATTTAGGTAGTTATCTTCAATTATAATTTCTACTGTTAACTTATTATTGTATGTCTCTTCCCAGTATATATGGATAAATTCCATACCAAATTCGTACATAGTTCTCTAGTGATGTTGAATTTCCGTTGACCAACATTTGCTTTGATTCATCAACTAGCAATATGTTTAACTACTATTGCAGGGAAAGATTGTCAACGAGAGTGATATTAAAATAAACACTCCGTGATTGCAAGGACATGATGCATTCAAGTTCTTAGTAATTCAGTATGAGAGTTAGCACTTGAATCTCGCATTCTAGTGATGACCACACTTTATGATTCAAAGAATATACCCACATAGATAACAGTAACAGTATTACAATGAGACCAGGGTTATTTGTTTTTATTCAGTTTCCTGTCAGAGGATCAGACCATTCCTTTACTTTTCCCGTATACTAACACAATTTAATTTCTTTTAACTTATAGTTAATTCTTTGACCAAAGATATTAGTTTACTTTGGAGTATTTGATTTCTCATTATAATAAAATAATAATCATATTCTTATACAATGCTTGTTAAATAACTGTCCCACTATGAAACCTAACTTTTTGTACTTCTTGAAGCTTTATAAATAAATGTTGTTTTATTTTATATCATGTGTACGTAACAAACTGAAGCCATTCTGAATATGATATGCTCGATATATACATAGTTATTCATCTAATCTGTATCCCCCCCCCAAAAAGAAAAAGAAGATTACGACAACAGTAGTTACTTGTTTAGAATTTCATCGACTATAACAAGAGAAACTACTGTATCTTGAGATAGAAAGCCCACCTCTATCGAAGAAATTCTAGTGTAAAGCAGCTCAACAAATTCTTAGTCTTTTCATGTCTACAACATGTATGAAGGATCAGTATTTCCAGAAGGGATTTCTTGGATGATGCTTACTTTTGAAGAGCGAATATTTAAACCTCTTTGGAATGGTGTGTTCTCTGCAAAATATTTACATCTTTACATATATACAATGAATTTTGTTCTTCGTAAATAAAGGAACGAACGGGTCTTGCTTCTTCTTTTTCAAAAAGCTGTGATTTTTGTTCAAGCTGCTTAAAGATCTCTCTCTTGCAATCTCTAACCTAATAAGGCCTATTGTTATTTAAAAAGGCGCAAATCTCCCACATGATCGCTCAATTCACTCTGTTGAATTTGGTAGTTCATTCAGCTTTTTAGTTATACAAAAAATCCCTTGAAGTTCATCAATTTTTTCGTCGCGATTTTCCGTTTTTTGCGGAGTTCTGACCAATATCTAGATCCATTTAATGTGTCTTTATATGTAATGGGACAGGACTTGTTATTACTTGTTTAATCTCTAGAGTCAAACTTCAGCGGTATGTTGAATGTCAAGTTAATTTGTCATAGAGTTGGTAGAAAGCTTATATTAAACAGAATAGAATATTTAAGAATAGTTGCATATTTTTATTAGAAATTATTCTGATAATAAGTATAAGCAATCGGCGTGTTGAGCTTTATAGCGAAACGCCTTTTTGCTGGCGTTATTCAATTAAAACATTACCAATTGAACAGAATGAGTGGTATAATAAATGTATTATATAACAAAATTGGTTTATAGGCTGTCGCAGAATCTGTCTAATATTCTGTGTTATTCCTCATACAGGTTTTCTCAGTTCACATGATTAAAATCTCATCACCATCTCTCCTTATTAATCTCACCTTTATTATTCACATCCCGACATTCTATTACTCAGTATTCTCCTTATTTCTTAGTAATCAATTACTTTCACTATCGTGCTAAATTAATAATATTCAACTTAATTCCATAATTACTCAATTCAGGTAAACACTAGACGGGATAGATTAAATTAATTTGATAACGTTTGTTCTCATGTAAAAAAGATAAATAATATTTTTTATTATCGTGTTTTTCAAGACATTTTTTCTGCAAGATTATTTAAATTTTTGTCTATTTGGGATAAGGAATAACTTAAAGACGTTAATGTGTAGAGTTAGTTGCTTTTATTCAGTAGTTTATGTAAATTTTTATAAACTCTACATATATATATATATAATGAATTATAATAAAAATATATATCAACTTATGTTATAATGCAAAATGGCTGATTTAAACCTGTGAAATAATAATTTTACAAATAAATTAGCAAATGTGTCTGATTATAATTGAACTTATTTCTAAAACTATTAAATGAATTATTTTGTATGAAACTAAATCAATTGATTTCTGTATTAATGAACATAATTAATAATAATATAATAATATAAATTTGTTATAATTGAATGTAATAATAATATTAATTAATCAATATAATAATAATACAATAATAATCATTGCTATTTTAACTAATATAAATAATATAAAGTGTTATTTTAAATAATATATATATAAGATTTTATTGATTATATATAACGAATCTAATAAATCTATAGGCTCGAATAAATGAATAAAAAAAAAAAATAAATAAAAAAATAAAAAAAAATATGTTTTTAATTTTTAGATATTTATTTTTTCTATTTTTTTTGTTTTTAAAACTGACATTAGATTTTGATAAGTTTTAATTGTTCAGATTTTATTATTTAGCGTAAATTTCTTGCTAATAAAAGCTGAGGTGTTTTTCCCTACTTATTACTCCATTAAACATGAAGCTACTGTTCAAAATCAATAATTTTCAATATTATGAGTATTTTGAAAATCAGGAGTTCGAAAAGTATAAAGCTTAATGTTTGTGTTAATATATATTAATTATGAGTAAGATTAATTTAATCTCTTGGCATTATCGTGTATTTTATTCATATCTATTCAATAAGGAGATATAACTTGATAAGTTCCGAATTATTTTTACTATGGTATATTGTGAGATAGATTCATAGCATTTGCTTTCGAAGTGTTTTGCTATTTTGAATGCTATTAAGGTTTTTTATCAGGCCTATATAGACTGTGTGTTTATGGAGTGGCACTTGATGCATGTGAAATGATATGCAAACAGAATGGTACGTTAGCACTGCTATTCTATATAGAATGAGACATAGAATCCTGATTGAGTAATGAACGTGTAAAAATGATATGAGGCATATAGTTGAGTTAATTACATCTATTTGAGATTATTTGTTCTCTGCAATTTCAGATTGATGAATGACTAAAATACTAGTTTTTCTGGTATATTCTCTTTGATAGATATTTCTTCTCTTCTGATGGCGTGCTCTTGTGATCTCATTTATCAAGGAATTTATTCTTATGATCAGCAGCCTCTTACATTTACTTTCTCTCTT
>JABUQX010090130.1:27500-32592 GCA_015478945.1 Trachelipus rathkii | reverse complement strand
TAAAATATCATGTTTTGTCAAATTTTGTGCCCAAGATACTTTTATACCCCCACTTTCCCCACACTTTTAATAACCCAAGCGTTTCGAACTTGGCGACTCTTTCTGTCGACTCACTCTTCTCCCCAACCCCACCTACTTCGAATTCTTTGCGTCATGAAAACTCAAATTACTACATTTTTTCTATAATACAAACTGGACAAGATTGAACTGCATAAATGAAAGTGTATTTTCATAGTCACTTCTATCTCTAAACAAACGTTTCTTCCAATTATGTAAAACTTTTATAATATCCTTCTCAAACCCCCTCTTTTTCCCCACACTTCTCTAACTCAGACGTTTCAAACATAAAGATTCTTTCTACCAACTCCGTCTTCGCCCCACTTTTCTCCCCTATCTCGAATTCTTTTGCATGATGAAACTTACAATAAAATACCTTTTCAAAATTACGAGTTATAAAAAATGAACTCCCGAATAAATTGAAAGAAATTGTTATAACCACATCTATTTCTAAAACACCAATTCTACTAATTCAGAAATTTTTTTGAAATATCCTACTCAAAGTCCCTTACCCCCCTACATTTCAATAATCCCCGCATTTCGAACATAGCAGTTTTAGTACAAGCTTCGCCTCCGTGAACTTTAGTTGCGCTTTTAAAGCTCCGGTCTTTTTTTTGTTCGTAAGACATCTAAAAGTGTTAAAATTTATTATTACGAATACCCAATGTTTAACTAAAAAAGCTAAAGATGCATGCTTACTGAGTACAGTGGCAATGATTATAATTTTTTGTTTATTCTTAATTTTAAATAACTATCCAATGTTTTCTTTTGATAACATTTTAACTTAAAAAAAAAAAAAAAAAATTCCTCCTACTACAAGGTTCAGCCGCTTGGTCTGGAAACTAATTTTTTTTCATTTTTATAAGTTTAGATTTTTTTCCCTTTTATTTTAATAATAAGATTCTTTTTTTGGGGGGAAACTTTAGGCAAAAAACGTTTCTATTAAGATAACCGCGTGAAACATATTTTCCTTTGCATGCCGGTGTGATATAGGCTCCACGTGCCGACCTCATGGAATGC
This sequence comes from Trachelipus rathkii, assembly GCA_015478945.1. Classification (NCBI taxonomy): domain Eukaryota; kingdom Metazoa; phylum Arthropoda; class Malacostraca; order Isopoda; family Trachelipodidae; genus Trachelipus; species Trachelipus rathkii. Next base: position 31,515 of record JABUQX010090130.1, on the reverse strand, counting down.
AACCCCATTTGAAAAAATTTTGTTTTTGATTTTCCATTTTTAATTCTTTTTTTTTTTTTTTTTTTTTTTTTTTTTTTAAATAATTATTCGGGGGTTTTTAATTTAATGGAAATTTGTGTAATTTTAACTTCGATTTTTAATTTAATTTAAGTCTTAATTTTTTAATTACTATATGTGAACTCTAAATCTTAAATTTTATTTTTTTAATTTTTATTAATTTTATTAAAATTAATAAAATAATCGTTAAAGTTAAATCGTGAGATTTTGATTCCTTGGAAATTCGTGTAATTTTAATTTTGATTTTTAATTTAACTTAAGTCCTAAATTTTTTTTTATTTGATTACTCTACGTGAAATCTAAATTTTAATTTTTTATTTTTATGGAAATCATTATTCGGAAGATTTTGATTCAATGGAAACTAGTGCAATTTTATTTTCGATTTTTAATTTAATTTAAGTAAAAACAAAAAATTTTAAATATGTGAACTCTAAATTTTAAATTTTAATTTTTTAATTTTTATTAAAATCGTTAATCGGGAGATTTGACTTCATGGAATTTCGTGAAATTTTAATTTCAATTTTTAATTTAATTTTAGTCCTAATTTTCCTATTTGATTACTATATTTGAACTCTAAATTTTAAATTTTAATTTTTATAAAATTCACTATTCGGGAGATTTTGATTCAATGAAGATTCGTGTAATTTTAATTTCGATTTTTAATTTAATTTCAGTCAAATTAGTTTTTTTACTATATGTAACCTCTATATTTTAAATTTTAATTTTTAATTTTTGTTAATATCTTTAATCGTGAGATTTTAATTTAATGGAAATTTGTATAATTTTAATTTCGATTTTTTAATTTGATTTAACTCCTAATTTTATTTTAAATTTAATTACAATATGTGAATGATTTTTAATTTTTATTAATATCATCATTCGAGAGATTTTGATTTAATAGAAATTTATATAATTTTAATTTCAATTTTTTTTTTTATTGAAATCATTTTATTTCAAAATTTTTAATTATATTAGATTTTGGAAATCTTAAATTTTTAATTTTTAATTAAAATCTTCCCACTTTAAATTTTTAATTATAATAAAATTACATAACTTTAATTTCCAAATTTTTTTAATTGAAGTTATATCTTCTTTTTAAATATTTAAATTAATTAACAATTTATATTTAATTTATTTTTTTAATGGGGCATGTTTTTTTTCTTAATTTTGAGAAAAGGAGGTTCCTGTTATAATTTTAATTTAATTTGTAATCTTGCTTTTAATATTTTAATTTTAAATTAAAATTATGTTAATGATTTTAATTTAATTTTATGAAATTTATAATTTTATTCTTGAAGTTTTAATTTAATTACAATTTGTGTTCTGTATTATTTCTTAAAAATTTATTTATATAATCGATATTCGTGAAAGCGATGAATTGAAAATTTTAATTTCAATTTTCTTTAATTAATTGAAGCATTGTATTTGAAATTTTAATTTAATAACATTTTAGAAGTTCCAGTTCAACATGTTAATGTTTTAAATAAAATCTTTTTTTTTAAATTATAATTTAATTAAAATTTATATAATTTTAATTTAATTTTTTTTATCCGAAGTCAAATTTTTTTTTGAAATTTTAATTTTTTACATTTTTTGAGTTGCAGTTTAAATTTTAATTTTATTGAAATTTTACTTTATGAAATTTTAATAAATTAAAATTTTATATTTTTAACTTTTTTTTTTTTTTAAATGTCATATTTTTTTGAAAGTTTTAATTTAGTTACAATATGTGTGCTCAGTTTCTATTTAAATTTTTTTTTTTTTTTTTCTTTTATTTTTTTATTTTTTTACATCGTGAAACTTATTTTTAATGAATATTTGTGTAATTTTAACTTCAAAAATCTTTTCTGAAGTCCTAATTTAGTTTATTCAAAAATTTTAAATTTTAATTTAATTCCAATTTGTGTGTTCTAGTTTATATATTTTAGTTTTTATTGCAATCGTGATACTTGCTATCTTAAATTGATTGAAATTTATAAATTTTAATTCATATTTTTTTTTTGACTTAAGTTTAATTTTGATTCATATAATATCTTTTATTCCAGTTTATGAAATTTAAATTTCGCTTTAATTTTTTTTTGAACTATGATTTAATTATAATTAACAAATTGGTAATCCTAATTTGGATTTTTTTTTTTTTTTTGAATTTATGCCTTTATTTCCTTTCTTGTATTCCTAGGCGTGTGTATTAGAACTATTGGATCTTCTAGGTATACAATAAAACTTTTTATGCGCACAAGGTTTATCATTTCTTATACCGAATAATATATATATATATATATATATATATATATATTAATAATATATATATATATAATATATATATATATGATATAGATATATATATATATATATATAATATATATATACTATATATATATATTATATATATATATATAATACATGTATATATATATTATAATATTATATATATATATATATAGAAGATATATATATATATATATATATATATATATATATACTATATAAATTATATACATATAATATAATATATTATATATAGATATATATATATATATATACATATATATATCATATAATATTATATAATATATAATATATATAATATATATATATACTATATATATATATATATAGTATATATATAGTTATATATATATATATTAGCAGCCGTGATCTCTAGCGTAAAAAAGGACAAGCCAATATGTGAAGCCATCTTAGTTAGAAGAATTAATTCAGTTCCAAATTAAAGCCCAACATACCTCAATATCAATACAAGGCTTGTGTAATTGGGCAAGTTAAATGAGGTGGAAAAAAACTAGGGAAAGGAAGACTACTCCAGATTTTATCAGCAAAAAAGTGCAGCGTACAAGAAAGAACGAGAGTAGAGTTAGGTCTGGGATCAGAAAAGCTGGACAAACAAAAAAATTAGACTTTCAAAGATTTCAAGAGATGAGTCACGTAGGTTCGTTAAAGCAGTGAGTTTGCCACTAAAGAGTTCGGAATAGTTTCAGCTCATGTAATAGCGATGTCAAATAAAGAGTGATGCAACAGTTACCAAAGTTAAAAAGAGACTACCCCATCCTTTAACCGAAATATATATATATATATATATATATATATATATATATATATATATATATATATATATATATGATATATATATATATATATATATTATATATATATAATATATATTATTATGTATATATATATATATATACTTATATATGCTTTTTAAATGGGGGAAAAAAAAAATATATATATCCCATATATGCGTTTAATGGAACCACCCGTCATGCAAGTATCGTACTCTGTTTAAGGACGAATTACATTCTTATGCAAAGCAAGTAACTGCTATACTGTAAAGTAGATCTGAAGGTGTCTCGGTGCACGCATCTATATTAAAGACTGTTTAATGAGACACTATTGCGATTCTTCCAAGAAGGATCACGTTAAATGGAAATTCAAAGAATATTAGAATAAAGGAAAGTTAGAAGTAAGCGTGTTGGAAGATTTTATATTTGTCCAGAAGCGTATGTCGGGAAGATGGATTAAGGGATCAAAATTTAAAGTCATTAAAACCAACCATGTAGTTTCTACATATTTAGAAATACGAGAAAGATCGGAGAGAAGGTCAAATGTCACATGTCATACTTCTAGAATCAGTCGTTTCCTCTTGTGTAAGATCCTTTCTGAAATTAAAAGAGTAGTGGCAAGAAGAAGAAGAAGAAGAAGAAGAAGAAGAAGAAGAAGAAGAAGAAGAAGAAGAAGAAGAAGAAGAAGAAGAAGAAGAAAAAAGAAGAGAAGAAGAAAAAGAAGAAAAAGAAGAAAAAGAAGAAAAAGAAGAAAAAGAAGAAAAAGAAAAAGAAAAAGAAAAAGAAAAAGAAAAAGAAAAAGAAAAAGAAAAAGAAAAAGAAAGGAAAAGAACCTTTCTTAGTTCCTTTAGCTTCTCTTCTTTTTCAAAAACTTTTTA
>JABUQX010090130.1:15000-22500 GCA_015478945.1 Trachelipus rathkii | reverse complement strand
AAAATAAATGGTAGATAAGATAGAAATCTTTATACCACTGATAAATAAATTGCAACAAAGTAGCAGGGAAACAAAGATAATAACGTATGTAGAGAAAAAGATATTAAGCCAAAGAAAACATTCGATATATGATTAAGACAATTCAAGATCTTGGACAAATAAGTTTAATAATTGTTTAGGGAACTAAACTCACTCACCAACTTCTGGATGGATCATAATTATGTAGTTATATTACAAATTAAAATACTCATTAAGATTCAGTACTGAGATGAAACAACGTCTAGATATCCGGAAGTCTAAGCACAAAATCCAATTATATCTTGGTCGATTGAGCTCTTATTAGAAGCTTTGATCAGTATTTTCAGTAGAAAGATCATAATTTAGAAGCAAAGTGCGAAAGACTTGATTGGACATTCAGCAAAGTGAATATTAAAGCATCCAAATGGCGGCTTCCCATCGCGAACAATCATCAAAATATTGGTTACAAGCATTTTAAATTTTAAATTTAAAAGCGCTAGGTAAAAACTTCTAAAAAGCTTAACCAAGGCGTCTTGATTTCTCATAAGATAACTCTATTTGGTTTCTATTATTTATTTTAACTCTGTTCTGCGTTTTCAGTATTGAAGAATTATAGTATTATAGCTTCTTAAAAAATTAAATCTTGGTAAGTTTTTAGTACTTCATGATAAATCAATTGCACGATCTAAATAAACTTCTATTCACTACGCGAATTTTAGAACTGCTTTCATAACCGCCTGCCTAGCTATCCTGGTTTTGTTGTTAGTTTAGTTTCATCTTTTCCGTTAACCATTAATAACCTGGCCGTGGTTTGTTCTGTTTGTTAAAACTTTAAATGGTCCGGCTCTTGCGCATACGCCTGATAGGACGTAGTACTTGACGTGGTTTTCCCTACCACCTTCTACCAATGCAAAAATGTTTACCACCGGGTTTATCTTTTTTCTTAATACAAATCACTCTTGCCTTTTCTTAACTTCATCTCCATCCTAAACTCTAATTGCTTTCTATCCTAAATCAATATCTTAAGTAGTTTTTCTAACAATTCTAATATCCAACTTCCTAAACTTTGTTCCATAACCTTTTTCTCAGTCCTTCAACTATGTGGATTTTTACTTAGCCAATACTAACCCGATGAACCACTACTTATAAATACGTTTAAATGGCCCTAGGAATCTCTAAACTTTTAGATTTGCTTTGACTTGCTTTAATAAAAATCATCTTGCCTACTACTAACAATATACTATTTCTGTTTTCTGCTTACTGTTTTCCAAAACTAAACAAAATTTTTCAGTATTCTTTTTGAATATCTGACTTTACTCTCATCGAAACTTTGCATAATTCCCATCAAATGTTATGAGGATTCTTTCTACTTAGCGCGAAGTTCAATGTTATAGATTTACGTGAAACATAAAATTTAATAAAGAGGCCTAGCATTTGGTATGGAGATACAATTGCATCCAGACTCTGGTAAATAAATTTAATGTGAGATTATAACCTAATTAAAAGTTGAATAGAAGAAGAAACAAGTAATATTACCTGTACACATGATCGTAGAATGAACATAACGACTATTACTTTCACAAATAGGGAATCATTCTATAGGTGAAAATAAATTAAAAATTTTAAAAACCTATCGTATTACAAAAATATTAAAAGAACAGAAACTGATTCAACCAACCAAAAAACGACTTTATTAGACATACATACTCCATTTCAACACCTCATACTACCACTAAAATTTAATGGAGAATGGCATGAAGACATTTATATTAAGATCAATTAGGAGAATGAATCATTACAATTTCCCCTGAGTGTGTTTCCTAGACAAGAAACTTTACCACTATGGAGGTTTAATAAGTGGACATTCTTACATTATTTTAATCAAAATTGCAAATAACGAGTTAAACAGAACACGTTCAAATAAAAAAAAAATAAAAAATAAAAAAAAAAAAAAAAAATAACACACACCCGACACGTGAAGACATCTCGAACAATACTATATATAATAAAATAAATATAATGTAATAAAAAAAGCACATAAAACTATATTAAAACACAACCCACAATGTAACTTCATTAGTTTTACATTTTTTTAGTGCAAATTTAAAATTAGCTCGTGTTATACACATTACAATGTAGAGTATTGACCATATTAATATAAAAAAAATTATAGAAATTTGAAAATCTGAAATAATAATAAAAAAATGTTTTGATAGGGATGGTCAAAAGAAAACAATTAATATAATAGCGATGAATTCAACAAAATATTTCGCCTCAATTTGCCCCATTTAGCTTAAAAAGCATAACCAAATAGCATCTCATTATCATAGCAGACTCATTCACAAAACTATAATTAACACGTTGTCATTTAAAATGAAAAATTTATGTCAATAGCATCTAGTGAACGACTTATCTACAAAGCGCGTAAACTTGCAGATATTAAAAAATATATGATGATCTTTTATCATAATCAAACAGAAAGCTCACATATGAAATTAAATATACCCCATTGCAATTTCTAGACAAGAGCAAAGCCATGAAGAAAAGTTATTTTACACCATACTTAATAATAATAGAGAATACATTAAATAAGTAGCAATAAAAAAAAACAATATAATAATCTGAAGATAGTTCTAATGATTACAGGTTAATAAAACCTAGTATCTACCATTACAAAATAAATAAGCGACCCCATACCTCAAGACGTCACACATCACACCAACTCATACACTTAATGGCCAATGCACCAACTAACAACTAATTGATTTTAATGTATCAATAATACAACTCACCTCAATAATGCTTAATCTCACCTGATTCGTATATAAAATCCCATTTCTATTTCGAATCTATCTCACCCCTGTCAAGAAAGACAACGGCTTCCGTGTGACGTGGCTGTAACTTTCAGTCTTTCGATTAAGTTATTCTAAAATAATTTGTAAATATTAATTATTAATATTAAACAGGTTTTTAATGTTTATATTAAAAGAACTATAAGATAATGAAATTTAACTTCAGCATTTCTATGATAGAGAACCTGAAACAATGACATCTTCAGATAATTAGGCATCTTCTCCCTCCCTTGTAATTTCCCTCAATAAGTTTTTTAGAAAAATACTTATTCCGTAAGATTTCAATTTCTTTCTTCTGATTATTCATTGGACAATCTGTAAAACAAATTAAAATTATATATATATAGATATATTAATATATATACTTATATATATATATATAATATATTAAATATATATATATATTATATATATATTTATAATAAATATATATATATATTATATATATATTATATATTAATATATAATTATATTATATATATTATTAATATAATATATATATACGGTATATTAACTATATATAATATTATATTTATATATATAATATATATATATATATATAACTATATATATTATTTATATATTATATATTATATATATATATATATATATTATATATATATATTATAATTAATATTAATAATTAATATATTTTACATATAATATATATTATATAGTATTAATATATATATAATAATATAGTATATATATATATATTATTATATATATATTATATTATATATATATATTATTAATATATTATATAATATTTTATATTAAAATATATATATTATATTCATCATCATTCACCATCATCATCCACCCTTTATTTTTATTCACAAGAGCGTGACATGCACTCAAGTGGAAACTCAGAAATAGATTAAGTAGAAGAATATTATAACTATAAGTCTGAAAGAAAGCCACGCCTCTTACCGCCTCATCTACACCTATTAGCTAGAACTCGTCGCTTAGTCATGAAGAAATCCAATAGTGGCTAAGAAGCTTCACGGGACCGAGACCGACCCTTCACTAATGGCATATCGTCACGTGAGGGGTTTCACTCCCCCTGGCGCCAGGTGGGCCACAAACTCCCTAGACTCCGCCTTAAACAAACCACACTGTCATTTGCTCCGTATGTAAGCACTTTATTCTCGCTCTGCGCAAGCTTCACATTTCTATCCTCCCAGACCATTCCTGTTTACTGACTCAACACTTTTTCTTCGGCCTTCTGCCGGTTTTTGATTTCGCCAAAACTGACACTCTAACCACTGTATATACACTTCGATACCCACAAGTCCGGATACGTGATCATTCTCTTTCCACTGACCAAATCATAACTCAAACGGCACTTTCATTAATTCTTACATGTTCATTTCAACCCTTTCGTTTCAACCTCATTTCACATCAAGCGTCTCCTCTAACTACCCGCTGTCATTACACTCAATTATGTGTGTTCTATGTTAAAGTTAGAGGTACAGTTCGGGTCGGGCTATGGATGCGTAGAGGAGGTCCGCTACGGAAAGAACTAAAGATGAATAAAAATGGGTTCGTAAAATTAAGAGTTGGAGAAGTTAATGGTGTAAAACAACGGTAATAAAGATAAGTATCTAAGAAGCAACTGCAGTAAATCATGAGTAAGGTGAATCGGGAAACAAGTTGAATACGAACTAATGAAGGAATGCGAGTTTTGAATTTAGGTTACAGTGCAAAGGAAAGTATGTGATAAGTTGACGTAAAGATAGAGGAAGTAAGAATGTGTGACAGGGAGTGGAAAAGGTAGAAGTCTGAGAATCGTGTGATTAGCAGAACGGTTTAAAAGTTCAAGTATAAGAAAAGCGTGGTTGAATGTAAGAGACGACAACTCATGAGAACAGCATTCATAGCTAGAACTACACAGATGTTTGGAAGTATTAGAAAGAGGAAATTGACAAATACTAAGAGGTGGCATGTCTAGGGAGAAAAAGAATGATGGTAATAAACATGTTTGGAAGGAGAGTTAAGTATGAATGATAGGGTGGTACTTATAAGTTAGAGGGAATAGTGTATAAATGCTACATTCTGTGAACGCAATGCGCTCAAGTGATTTAAGAATATGAAGAAAATTAAATAGGGAAATACCTGTTGTGATAAGATGTACGTATACAATTGGATACATAATTTAGGGGATTGGTGCTTGCGTAGCTGCTCACTTACATGGAATGTGGACGCGGAGACTGGGAAGAGATTGATCTTTCACGAGAATGACCTCCGTGGCCGGTGTCGACTGTTACAGCTAATTGAAGAGTGATCGTGAATGTGTGCGCGCGTGTCTTTCATCTGGTTCGCGCGACAGACCGTGATAGAGAGGCAATAGCGAAGTGCACGTTTTGGGGTACGCGAGGTGCCGATAGACTGGAGCCGGACGCAACGTGTCTCGAGTGGAGAAAGTTGGGCAAGAGAAATGGGCTGAAATCTGGCGGCTATAGATGAAATTAACTGGTCGCAAACATGAATCTGAATAGGAACGAGGCGACGATGGTGATTGATTGATTTTGGAACAGCTCTGTCTGCTAATAAGGCGTTTATATGGAGTAGTTATTCGATAGTTCCGGAGGATTTGGGTGCGTGAGATGCTAGATGAATTGGATTCCCCTGAAAATAGATGGTTTTTCAGAACCATAAAAAAAAATAAAGATATAAAATTATATAAGATAAGGTAGGTGAGAAATAGAAAGTGAGGAGAAAAATCTAGGAATTATAGGAGAATTAGTATATAAATAATAGTGAGTAGTTTTTTGTAGGGGAATTCTTATTAATATGCTTTTTTGAGTGTTTTATATTTATGCTCGAAAAAGTTTTTTGCTCCGTATGTGTTACTATGAAGGATCTAGACTCTCGTGAAGAACCCTACGCGGTCCGCTCTCTCAGAGTAGGTAGAGGGAGTGTGATGGATCAAATCTTTACATTTGTAAACAAATAGTACAAGAAACATTGATGGTGAGAGAAAGAATAAATTTGTAGTGTTATAGGTTTATAAATTTGGCAAAAATTTGATGTCCAACCAAGGCGGCACATCATTCGATAGGATATAATAGCCGGACGCTCTAATCGCAGCAGCGTTACCAACGCCCTTCACGGTGAATTATGATCTTAATACATATGCTTGGATTCTTGGTGGATTATGTACTTCTAAATGGAATATAAAAAGTATGTATGACGATAGTGAAGCGTGTGTAAGAATAAATTAGAGTGTGTCAAAAGTGATTTGGTTTATATTAATAGCGGAGTGAGGCAGGACGATGTTATGTCCCCTTGGTTATTCAATTTGTATTATATGTTTGTAAAATGGTGGCAGGAAAATGGTGTTAGGAAATTGGAATGGAGAGAATGTCAGTTGTGAGTGGATGTGGTAACATAATCTATTATATGCGTCTGAATGCCCCTCCGGTTTTGTGTGAGTGAACTCTGAGAGAGTTAGGAGGATTGGTAAGTGAGAGATTTAGGCAGGATGTGTAATTAGAGTGTAAGAGGGTTGAACAGTAAAGATAACGATATAGTTTTTGTATAGTAGTAAAAGGATTAAATATGTTCTTGATAGGTGAAAGGATTTAAGTCACTATTCGGCATGTGCACAGTTAAAATCGTTTAGATGTAAAGTAGCCAGGTCTTAGAGATACAGTTGGACTTTTCAGCCACCCTCCTGTCCGATTCCGTTGATCTATTGATGCTTGATCTATTGATTAGTTTAAATATAAAAGTGTGATATATATTGATTAGCTCGAGTTGAAATATACGAGAGGTCGAATAACGTTTATGATGCCTGTGTAGTAAAATTTGTTGTACGCTCGGAAAGTTTGTGACAATATACGCGCAAGGTAAAGCGTGAGTAACTGGTTTATTGCAAAGTTAATAATATTACGATTAAACGTCGCGATGTAAAGGGACCATACGATCTTCTCTCACGCACGCGCTAAGCGTGTCTTCTCGTTCGCGCGCAGTTCTCCGTTGTCACCCTGTGTTAACTGGTTCTAATTGAATCTTAGATTAGTATTGAAATCTATCTGAGCATATGGTTCTGGTAATAAGATCTATTGATGTATCTCCGTATAAGTGCATCTTTAAAGTTAACTTGTGTTTTAACCCAAATAGAGACTTAGGTCGCTCCGTGTTAGGTGTGGTGTAATGACCAAATTATGATAAACATAGCACACCCTCGAAACGAATCTACAGAGAGGTTAAATCCATGAGTAACCACCCCACCTTCCAGCCAACCTCCTGTTCCCTAGATCCACGCAGTGAACTTGTATGTTGATGAAGAAATGCGTGAGTAATGATTCGTAAGAGAAATTATGAAACAGTTAAACATTGAAAATGATGTTTAGTCAAGTATTTTTGGTAATGCTGAGACAGGTAAAATGTCAATTGGTGATGATTTATGACTCATGGTTCGCGCTCCATTAGAGATGAGTATCGGTGTGTGAATGTGCTGGGATAATCAACAAGTGCCATGGAGTGTAATCGATAAGACCTCTCGAAACAGAAGAGCCTCTATAGAGAAGACTACGCCTAGCTCATCCTGATTAGCGTGCTGGTAAGGATTGTATGAGGTTTTGTGATTGGTGCGTATTTTATGGAGTGCTTATGTTGCTTA
>JABUQX010090130.1:0-10000 GCA_015478945.1 Trachelipus rathkii | reverse complement strand
TTATATGTATGTATATATTATATATATTATATATATTAATATATATATATATTTATTATATAATATATCATTATATATCATCAGTATATTATATTAATATCCTCTACTCGTGATATGACTAGAATGGTTAACAGTAGTCTTATACGTCAGGGTCTATACACCTATATATTAATATATTATATATCTATCTTAATATTAATATTATATTATTATACGATAGTAACATTTATATTAATACTCTTCATTATATTCGTATCTTTATATATATATATATATATTATTAGGACTCTCTCTCTGGCGCTCATTACTATTTAATTGATATATATTAGGGTATAAATTCCTATATGAATACCGTGTACGATGTGATTTGCTAGTGTTCCGCTCATTATATACCCGATAATTCGAATATTTCGAGTGCATATAACTTGAAGTGAGCTTCTGCGTTACACTAATAATATACGGTGGCGCCCGCTCTCTCCTCTCCGAGCCCGGATGTTATCACTTTCAAAGTTCTCTCAGACTATGGTCTCGAGTCCGAAATTCAGTCTATGTGTTCGCTAGTGAGCCTCAGCTAGAGTTGCATCTTTGGCTGTACAATACATATAACATGACCGGTGCACACATATACATCTAGTGTAGTGAAAACAGAATTTTCCTCCTCTGAGATTCTCGTCTGTATGTACATAGATAATTAGATTTTCTCGGAGTGAAGAGAGTTCTGCCTCTCCTCATCCATTAATTCTCCGTCGTTCGCGCTCCTATAGACATTGTAATCTACATACGCTCAAGATTTAATTCCCAATCCGCTCCTCGCTCGTATTTTCTAAGGTCATCTCATACATATTATATAGGATTGACTATAAGTTGTGTGATACTCTCTGCACTACAGTAACTAGGTGATCTATAGATTCAGATATACTCTCGCTATTATCGGTACTGTAATACGTCTCACTATCTGTTCGCCCGCTCTCCTGTTCTCTCGATATAGATACATAGCCGGAGTAGATGTAGTTCTAATCTACTCTCGCTCTCGTGTACTCCTGTCTCTTGTCGTGTGGACATATTGAAATTCTTTATAAAAATACTATTTACATAATCTTCTACAATTCTACCTTCTCTAAGATCAAACCTTCTATCTAACTTTCCTATCTCTTTCGACGGTCTCTTCTGTCTCTCCTAGTTGACAATAATAAAACATCCTTTGTACTCATATACTGTAACATAAAACAAAAAAATAATGTCTTTGGAAACCTCACATCACAACCGGTTGCTAGGGCGGCCTCACAGTAAACTGGGAGTAGATTCTGTTTAGGATACTCGAGACTTTTTTTTCACTCTATTCCCAGTTGCTTCCAGCTTAATACATAGAGTGATGACCTCATCCGCCCTTGTATGGTATGCTGTTCTCTCATATCTGGGGGTAGGGCTCTGGTTTCACCCTGGCATATTTGGATTGCGTCTGAGATCAAAGGCCAAAAGGGCTTATAAACTGTTTCTGTTAGCTTTCTCAGTTCACTTGACCCTCTATCTTATCGGCGCGATGTCGATGTTGGTTCTTTATCTCTTTTTCTATAGGTTACCGCAGGCGTTAGTCAAGGTGCTCGAGGTGGAAGCTTATATCACACGTGTGGCCTATCCACCTTACGTCGCCTACCTCGTTATCACTTAGGTAGGTTTAGCTCAGTGTTACTTGCACATGTAATTATTTGTGTTTAATATTATAGTTAATTCTTGGATAGTTCTGCACTACTCAGTGCTTCCTTACTATCCTGCCACTATCTGTTCTGTGGAATTCTCTTCCATCTTTTCTGTTATATTATATATATATTGTTCTCTGCTGATTTAATCTCCCTATCACTTTCAAGCCTGTCAGTCTTGTGTATCATCTTGACGTTAATTTGTATATTAGTTGTATTTGATTTTTGTATGAGGCGTGCATGTGCAACCATAACCCTCTCTCCGTTGTGGAATAGGGGCTCTGCCCGTGGATGTGGATCAATAAGAGTGCAGCAACTGTAAAAAAAAAAAAAAGAGAAAAAGTTTACTGCGTCGATATTCGGGAAGCATGTAGTAACTTTAGTACGTCTACATGCCTACCATAGTGTATGCTCAATCGAAACAACATGAAGGTTAATGAATGTCTACTCATCCGTGGCATGAAATACTGTTGGCAGTTATGGGTCCCCATTGGTTTCACCAACATGGTTGAGCTGATGACTTGTATTGTATCCGAGTTGATATTTGACCGTAAAAGTTAGTCCTGAGCTGTTTCAGAGTTTCCTCGTTGAGCAACGCTGAGAATGTGTCTGTGAATAAAAACATGACTAGCTGGACCATGGAACAAGAGTAACATTTTATCGTAAAGGAGAAGCAGCACTGCGAAAGTTCTTCCAGTCAGATGGTAACTTTGTGTATTGCAGTGAAGTTTGCAGTGTGATGCTACTACTCAGTATAGGGACATCGTCAAGGTGAAGGGTGGGCGTTCTCACTGTTTATTGACACTTTCCCAAGAAGCTTGTAAAGTGTGTGTTGTTCACAGACTTGGCAAACAGGCATTTGCATATTCTTGGAATTGCCAGAGTCAGGGTAGCTCTCTCCGCTCAAAGGTGTATTGATCTCAAGTGAGTAGTGCAAAAAATCAGACGTTTTGAGGATACGACATACTATGTTCCGATATACGTATGGATGGTACAATATGCGTACGTAGACTCAAAAATGGGTGTAATACAGTGTTTGCTCGGTGACAGGCAGAGCCGCGCGGTTCTCACAAAGTAGTGTTCAGAGGTCTGGATTTGTCGTGATGCTTAATTTCACAATTGCCGGAGCTCGGACAAGGGGTGCACTGGACGCGAAAAAGAGAAAATAGAGTAGCATAGGGAGAATCTCGCTTTGTGGTGGCCAAAGGTGACAGGAACATTCGTTTACGTTAATCTCTTGTGTCCAGAGAGAAAACATCATCCTTCCTCCACTACACGTAAAACTTGGTTTGAGAAACAATTTGTGAAGACCCTGGACCAACTCTTGTCATTGCACTGTAGAGATGTGCTTCGCAGCCAGGTTTATTCGACATTGTCACATACTAAGGTTCTCTTGTCACGCTGTGTCCATTGTTAAGAGAGAGATGAGAGGTGAGAATGAGTGACGAGAAGAAAAAAGCGGGGATATTTGATGGCCCACATACGGACCCACGAAAATAGCGGAGACAGACTGCAGATTGGAGAGAGAGAGAGAGAGCGTGATGCGGCCTTTGCTACAGAAACAATGACATTGGATTAGAGCGAAGAAGACGTGAGATGCTTTTTCAGATGTAGACGAACAGAAGATTTCTGTAGGACACGCAGAAGCCAGAGAGGAAAAGAGCGAAGACGATAGACATAGGTTTGTCCGGATACTGATAGACTCGTGTTGCAAAATACTCAGATGGTTGTATAAGAGGATAGAGTATAAAGTTGCACTAACATATAAATAGTCTCACCTTAAGAAAATTTCCAGATTAATCTAGGCGCATGTTTAAGTGATGAGCAGGAACGTGAGTGACGCTTCATCAAGATCCTAAAGCTCATTGGAAGGACGTAACCAGGGCAGGTGGGGCAGCTCAATTCTCCGGGCATGTGATGAGAGGAACTAGTGTCTGAGTGTGGATGAGGTGCGTTTGTGATTATACGAGACGAGCATATGGTGATTGCGTAAGATCGACTGCATAACGAGTACATGTAGGAGTCTCTCCTGCCCATCTGTATGTGTGAAGTTCTAGTGTGAGGCTTTACGATTAACTATGCCACGTATAAATCCTCTCTCCCCAGATGTGTGGTTAGCAATTGCGCATTCGTAATGCTTCCCATAAGTTACTCGTGATATCAGTCTCACCACTAGTTTAGATAATTAGTATAGCTGTTTAAACCTCTGCGTGTCTATCCAAAGTATGTATGTGATTCATTGCGATTTGTTTTCTCTCCTTCATATATCCAATATATATTATATTATATATATATATTATATATATATATATATATATAATATATTACTTATATATATACAGTTGAAATTGAAAATATATCTCAGAAGGTAGCTGCCACCCAGAGCTAATTCTCCAGTATCTAACTATTAAAACTCAATGTTTATTAAAGAGGTTGTATATTTAGTAATTATTGCCTAATTTATAATAATAGATTAGCGTAAGTGAAAAAATAAATAACTCTCACTAACCATATATTAATGTGATAGACCTTCATTGATAAAAATGGGTTAAACAATCAGTGAAACATTATAGTATCCTGGTAATCTGTGTTATACTATCGCTTATTAGTGAGATGAAAGTATTGTGCAGAGATATTCCCGATGTACAGTGTTTTAAGAGTGATGTTTCTACAGTCACAGTGGCTAAAAAATTAGATTCTCCAAATTGCAAAGCCCTCTTGATCCAACAGAGGTATGAGTGTGTAGTGATTATAACATAGATCGCTCTAAAGTATTTTCACTCAAGTTGAGTATAATTTAGACAAACAAGTCAGAGGTAAGACACTATTACTATTTCTTTACCTTATTAGCGCCAGTTGCATTCAAACGCGCACATCCTTCCACAATAAATGTAGTTAGGTAATGCTTTACTTATTTGAATTATGAAATTAAGTTTCGTATGGTTAGGAGAGTATTCAGTTACCTCACATAAGACTGCTTAGATATGCTGTCTCGTGAACTACGCGTCTTCTACGTGTTTACACATGACCTGTACTCTAGATACTGTTAGGCTTAGCTCTTTCCCCCTCCACTTACGTGGTGGATGTTTCCCTGATTTCTGTAGGATTTAAGTGCTCCTTCTCTCTTTACTCATATTCCGTGCGCTGTTCTAATATTCCTCGGCTGCATCTTTGCTGACCTGATATCGTCGGTCGGATGCTGAATAGGTTAACTCTTATATTTGACGTATTGTTTTTGATCTCTACATGAAACGTGATATCCACTCAACTCATTCTCTCCCTCTCGCAGAGTGTTTCCAGACCGAATACTGCCGAACTCATCGCTGTCTGTCATTCATGGGTCAAAAGTAGGCAAGACTGTAGATATCAACTATATATAATGTATATTATTTACATTAGAAATGGTTGGGCTTAACTTACTTTAGTGAATGTATGAGCTCAGTTTACTTTATATGACTAACAATAGTCACACTCAGAGTACGAGTCAGTATGAATAGATAAAGAGACTCTTATCATAAGTTTATTTGTGCACTCGTACTAATGTACTCACGTCCTCTTGTCTGAGCACACTATTTGTGGTACTCGTGTGTGTTATAAAAGTGCCTAGACAATACTCTTGTGTCACAACAATCAACTCAACTGCTACCTCAAAATACCTCAAGAGAAGGAGATACAGAAGAGTGAAAAGAAAATGGTCTTCCCTCGTACAACTGTTATCACCCTAATTATCCTCATACTTAGATCTCTCAATACGGTCTTAGCAGAAGAGTTTCGAGGCAAGACTATAGATTTTCAAAATGCATTTTCTTTTCTCAATATAGCTTATCTTGCAAACGAACCATATTTTTACTATGTGACTAAGATTATCTAGTCTTTGACTATACATTGATATTAAAATTAGCGTTGATCGCAGATCTAATATGAAAAAGTTGCTAACATCTACTCAATAGATTTTTATAATTTCGCGAGCAAATTCTAAGAAAACCATTTATGATCAAAGATATTCTATAGATATATATCTCTCTTTAAAAACATTGTACTATCAATTAATGCTTCGCTCGTATCAAACGGAGGTGTGTATAATTACCCTGAAGAGCGCTGTGTGCTTGTAATATGAAACAATTATTATGATATTCTATAAATAATTAGATAATACTATAATATGCATTATAAATGGGATATAAGGATTCTCATGAGTTAACTAGGGCTGATCTCTTGTGTAACGTTAGCATCGTTATATGACTATATTTAGTGAATATCTGATTATATGAGTCTGTGTAAAATATGGTTTTATTATTAAAACTCCTTGTTCATAAAACTAGATAAATTTCTCACCAGTACCATACATTTTCTAGATTGCATTCAGTTAGCGTATTAATGGTATTAGTAGGGGATAACTCTTATTATGTTCAATAACCAATTTGTAGCATATCATAAGTTTCTGATTCTCAGCGTAGTATTGTATGTAAAACGTATCTTGGAATAATTTAATATTATTATGTCTGTTGATACATTCTGTACTGCATTCTGTAAGATTTAAGCTTGTATATTGTAGCTGCTCACCGTTGGCCTGGAATGGTAAAATTAGAGGATATTGCTTCTGCTATAAGTAAATAAATAATAATCTTTTAATACAGATATTATTGACATAATATGAATATCGATGAAATGCTTAGTTAATGGCATAATCAATGTGTGATATATTAAAACTAATTGATATTAAAGTATATATATATAGCTAAGCTCCTAAATCATTTAATTACTCTATAATATATATATATATAATATTATATATATATACCAGCTCATACTATATAGTTTGGTCATTATCCGTATATTTCCACTTAATAAATGAATAATTCTCTAATTTTTAGTGAGACTTTGAAGAACTGTGAAATATGCGATTTAAATTAACATAATGATAATAATGACAATATATTTAATAACTCCTGATATTAGTGGTCATACTAAAATTTGGTTAATTTTATATTTTTTTTAGGTACAGCATGATTTTTAATAATTTCAATTTTTTAAATTGAAATAACTTTCCCTTATGTTTATATTATTAAATTATTTATTTGTTTATTAAATAGTATCTATATTCGGCTATATATATACCGATAGTTATCCTATGAGCGGACCAAAAAGCCGTATATAAATATACTACGAATTATATCGTAGTGTATATTTTGGTCATACGTATATACGGTGATATATGATCCTCCGATATACCGATTATATTATACGTGATAATAATTATCAGGCTCACTCAATTCTACCTTAAATATATATATATATAGTATAATACTATATAATATATATTATTATATATATATATATTATAATATATTTATATATTATATATTAATATATATATATATATATATATATATAATATATATATATATATATATAATTTAGTAATAGTATATTATTATATATATATTAGTTAGAATGGACATGATCATATCCGTCATAATACCGCATAATTATGTATGGAAGACACCGCATCACTAAATTGACAGCCTATATCGCATTCCGTACTAATTCCGCATCCGCTTAAATTCACTTAATAACGCATACATCCGTCATTCGCTATATCTATCGCTAATTACTACTCATTGCTTTTTGAAAAAATGAGTGATAGATGTTGAGGATGTTATTCTACATTTGGGTAAATGCATATAAAATAAAAGATTAATTTTTGCATCTTTAATTCTATGAGAGTTTTATGGTAATAATATTTGTAATATTTGAATTTTTGATTTACTGTATATATATATATATACTTATATATATTTATAAATTTTAGTTATTAGTTATAAAATATATATATATATATATATATATATATAATATATATATTATATATATATATATTATATATATATATTATATTATATATATTATATATATATTATATAATATATTATATATTAATATTATAGTTTATTAAATTATATAATAATATATATATATATATATTAATTATATTATATATATATATATATATAACTAACTAATACTGCTTAAATAAAGATAATATATTCTCTCATTGAATACTTACATGTTGGACAGACACAACAGTTGATATTGGAAGTGCGGTGTAAGGAACTCCACAAATTTGATCAAACTTTTTGACTTTCATTTTTTCCCAAATTAGATCTGCCACCAGTGCCTATATTTAATAATAATAATAATAATAATAATAATAATAATAATAATAATAATAATAATAATAATAATAATAATAATAATAATAATTTCCACAATGAAGAAAATATGTAGTTTAAGTTTTAAACTTTCACACACCAGTCAATGGGTCATTTAATTTTAATGACCTTTCACCAGCAACATCAATGTTCGAAAATCTGCATAACATTGGCAGTAATAAAGAGGTGATAATGAATTTGTGTGGGTTTGATGGTGCAAGAAGGAAAAGGTATTTTGGGGATAAGGTAATTAGTGAGGAGAAGGTAATGGGTGGGGTAAGAAAGTTGAAGAATGGTAAATCTGCAAGCATTGATGGAATTACTAGTGAAATGATCAAGAATGGAGGCGAGATGGTGATTGAATGGATTTGGGAGCTGTGTAACAAAGCATTTATGGAGGGTGTAGTTTCTAGGGAATGGAGGAGAGAAGTTATAGAACCTTTAAATAAGGGTAAGGGGGATAAGGGGAACTGTAGGAACAATAGGGGAATTAGATTATTGAGTCTTGTAGGGAAGATGTATGCTGGTATTTTGGTTGAAAGAGTACGTCAAGTAACTGAGGGACTAATTGGTGAAGAACAAGGTGCATTTAGAAGTGGTAGAGGATGTGTGGATCAAATCTGTACATTGAAACAAATGATTGAGGAAATGAGAGAAGAAGAAGAATAAATTGTATTTAGGTTTTATGGACTTGCAACAGGCATATGACAGGATAAGTAGCGAAGCTCTTTAGCAGGTGTTAGTGGTAGGTTTCTGAATAGAATTAAAAGTATGTATGATGATAGTGAAGCGTGTGTAAGAATAAATGGTCGAAAGTGATTGGCTTAATATTAATAGTGGAGTGAGGCAGGAATATGTATGTCTCCTTAATTGTTTAATTTGTATATGGATGGAGATATGAAAGAATTACAGGTGGGGTGGCAGGGGAAGGTGTTAGAAGGATGGAGAATGGAAGAGAGTGGAGGGTGTCCTTCTTATTGTATGCAGATGATTTGGATTTATGTCGTGAATCTGAAGAAAGTTTGAGAGGATTGGTAGAGGGGTTTCAAAGTATATGTAGATAAGAGTAAGGTTATGGAAGTGAGTGAGGAGAGTTTAAATATGGGTTTAAATATTTAGGATACATGTTGGATGAAAAGGGAATGGCTGATGCAGAATGTAGTAGAAAAGTTGTGAATGGTAGGAAGGTTACTGGTGCAACTAAATCCTTGGTGGATGCAAAGGTACTAAGTCTCGAGTGTTCTAGGGTTTTGCATGAGGGTATGTTGTTACCCATGTTAATGTATAGGAGTGAAATTATGGTCTGGAATAAGAAGTATAGATCTAGGGTACAATATGCTCAGATGGACAATCTAAGGGGCGTGTTAGATGTGAGAAGGATTGATAAAATGAGGAGTGAATGCTTTAGGGAGTTGTGTGGAGTGAAGAAAGGAGTAAATGATTAAAAATGAGAGTACATTAAGAAGGTTTGGTCATCTGGATGATAAGTCAGTTGATTAAGCAGATGTATAGTGGGGAGTGTGCTGAGAATCGACTGGCTGGGAGACTGAAGAAAAAGTGGATTGAGTCAGTAAAGGAATGTCTGAAGGAGAGGAATATGTTTGGCAGAGGCGAGAAGAAAGGTGCATAATAGGAGTGAATGGCAGGATTTTGTGAGGGGGTGGACCTGGCCCAGGGGAGGAACCCCACATAGATGACAAACCACAGTGAGGATCCATCACAGTCTCATGAAGCACTAGAGTGGACCCTTCAGACTGCAATATGTTCTCACTTATTTTGACTTGTATTATGTTTTTCTACTATTTTTCTGTTTCTGGTGCATGTGATGCACCTCACCCCTATCTGGGAAAAGGAGGTGAATGATGCTTATATATATATCATATATATATATATATATATATATATATATATATATATATAGTATAATATATATATATATATATATATATATATATATATATATATATATATATATATATATATATATATATGTATATATAATCTCCCCAATCCTCTACTGAAGCGGCGCACGAAAACGCGAAAGGTCACGATAAATGCGAAAACGGTTAAACACCCAAATTATCCAGCATC
>JABUQX010090129.1:0-15275 GCA_015478945.1 Trachelipus rathkii | reverse complement strand
CTTAGAAAAGAACAAGTGAGAGCTTAGGGCGATAGTTAGATGGATCAGAGCAGCATCAATTTTTCGGAATAGTTGGACATATGCGCGCTTCCCAACTGAGGGAAAGTGCTAGTGTTGAGGCATAGAGAATATAGTGTTTGAAAGAAGGGTGGGTCAGCACGGAAGCAACTTCCTCAAAACTCGGAGAGGAATGCCATCCCGGCCACCCGCCTTCTAAACGTTCATAGATTTCAAGACCCAATGCACCCGATCAAATGAAATGACAGTAAAGGCATAGGAACACTGAGAAGGAGAAGGAGAGAGAAGGAGAGAAGAGGAATACCAGAATGGTCAGGGTTGAATTAGAGGAAATATGAGGAGGAGGAGATGATTGGCCTTTTTAGTTGGGTATTAACAACAGAATCCTCAGAGCGAATAAGAGCAGAGAAAGGCCTGATTTACGAAGTTGTTAGAGATGTTTTTGGCAGAAGGCCAGAAAGATTTTGCAGTAGGAGAACCAAGGAGGTCAGTGCATTTTTCGTTTAATGAAAGTCCGCTTTGCTCGTCGAAGAGTATCCCTGCACGATTTCTAAGCTGAAATGAAAATTAGCAAGAGTGATAGGAGAACGAGAAATTTTTCCACACCCGATAAGCATGTCTCTAGCCTGAATGGCAAGGGAACAAGCACGATCGAACCATGGATTTTGAGGAGAAAAAGATTTTAGTCAGAAGGAATGAAGCCTGCCTCAATCCCATTAACAATACAGGTTCCCTTATCGGCAGAATCTAGCGTCTTAGAAGTAAGAGTCACTTCAATATAGTTAGCGTAGAACAACGCAAGGCCCCCAATCGCCCGATCAAAGTGCCAGAAAAACCGCATAGGGCAGAATGGAGATTTGGAGAGAAAGTATTAAATTAAGTGATATAAGGTTGTGGTCAGATTTTACCCGATAGGAGCGAAGATGGTGTATTTATAGAGAGAAGGACTAGTGGTGAAACATAGGTCAAGTGTGTTAAAGAATCGGTTGGGACGATCCAGAGAATGTGTGTAGTTATTTAATCAGTTTGCTCCTGATCGTTGAGAATACTGAATGATTCGGCCTTCTCCCAACTAAATCAGTACGAGAAGAATCCAACAATTCAGTTTTGTGTACTGAAGATCCCCTTAATAAAGGACCTCAGTTTTGGATGGAAGATATAACAGTCTCGTAGAAGTAGTAAGGTAATCAAAAAGCATGAAAATCTGTTCTGTTAGGAGAACAGTAGGCAGAAACACAAGAATCTTGTAGTAGAAGGAAGAAAGATTTAAGCACAGAACATCGAAGTTAGGAGATTCGAGATTCTCGAGACGTGTTATAGAATGTTTATATTTACAAAGGACATACCACCCTTCAAACGGAAATTATAAATAAGTTATAGTTGGATATATTAAAACGAGTTGAAGGATGAATTTCTTAGCCATCTGGGTCTAGTTAATAAAAATAAATTTAGGTTAGGTTAGAGGGTAGTATCCATGGATGCAGAGTTAAAGTGCAAGCCATTGATGTTGGTAAAGTAAAAAAAGCCACGCTGTGCAAATCTGCTATCTACACGCACACGCACACGCACACCCACACGCAATCACAAAAAAAAAAAAAAACACAAACCGACAGAAACAATAGACAAAAACAAAGAGAATTAGGAAAATTTATTCGGTACGCTAAAACCTAAATTTTAAAACGAATTAAAACCCTATTACAGCAAATACTAAAATATGAATATCCAGAAAGTTTAAAAAACACTCACGCTCTCACGAATTGCGTACAAAAAAAAAATACTATGATCACTAAAAAAGTAGATAAATCTGTATAATTATTATAATGGCTGTCCAAATAGGTAAATTTTACGCTGAAGAAGTTGGAGAAACGCTAAAAAATCTAAGTTAAAAAGGAAATCGAGGAAAAAAAAACATAACTTGGTACTAGCTATCTATATCGAATAGATTTATTATTGAAGCTAAAAGTTTCTCATAATTTTTTCACCCAAAAAGTAAGAAGTATGGCTAAGGTATCGGCCATTTAACCGATACCGATACCGATACCATAAAAATGGCCGATACTACCGATACGAATACCGATACGATACTATCGGTACATCCTAATAATATATATATAGTATATAATATATAATATATAAATATATATATTATTATATTATATATATATATATATATATATATATATATATTATATTATATTATATATATATATATATATATTTAGGTGGAGAAGATATCAAAAAAGGAAGATATTTAGATAAGAAAGTGGAAAACCATCACCAAGTCTTCTCTCCATCCGGGGTGCTTCCTATGTGCATGTTAGTGGGCAGAAAGAGCTAACTAATGCCCAAGGTTACCAAAGCACTTCCTAACTAGACACTGCCTCTTCTCTAATTCAAGCTACGCCTCAAAATTGGGTCGTATTTCTCTGCTCACTGAAAAATATAACACGAGCAAACAAGGGGCAAAACCAAATCGGAATTAATGCAAGGGAAAAATAAAATACTCACACAAAGTGTTATACCAAACGTGCATGGTTGCAAGCAAAAATAGGCATGAGTCAAAGAAACGTAAACTTTATAACATATATACAGGTAACTTAAATATATTACAGGAAATGCAATATTTTAGGAAATTAAATTTCTTTGTATTTATTTATTTATTTACATTGACATTCACACACTCCTCCTTTCATGCACACTTCAATGCATATAGTATTTTCTTTTACACAAATTTTATTATGTGGCTCCTGTAAAACCTCTAAATTAAATTAAAATAAATTTCTTTATATATATTTTAACAAAAAAAAAAAAAAAAAAAAAAAATAAAAAAAATGAGACAAACGCATTAAAATTAATAAAAAAAAAAATTATGTGGCTCCTGTAAAACCTCTAAATTAAATTAAAATAAATTTCTTTATATATATTTTAACAATTATGATAGTTAAATCTTGAAGTTACTTATTTAAGTTTTTAAGTCTTTATATTTAATTTAATAATTGGCATAATTAGGAAAATTCACATACCTTAATGCCTGCCATGTTAGTTCTAATGTTAATGTTAGTACTACCAAGGGGGGGGGGATATTCCTTTGATAAAGATGGATGATTTCTATAGGTTTATGGTAAATGAATATTTTGACCCTTAATCTTGTATGTCCACTTTTTGGGTTGATAACTGGTCTCCAAATTTTTGTTTGTCCAAAATTGGTCTTCAAAAACAATTCCCTGTTGAACAAAAATTTAACAATGAAGAAAAATAATGATACAGCCTTCAGTCTTTTCTTTTTAAGTCAAGAACCACAATTTGGTTACCTTAGATTTGGTTACCTTAGATAAGGAAATTGTTCACTTATGACTTCTTAATCTTAATTTTTAAACTTTTTAATCTTTCTCGAAATAGGTGGTCTGTTTTCGCTGATGTGTCCTTCCAATAAAATGATGGATATGTCTCTTGATGGTTTGTTTCTCTTATCACTTTATCGTATTCTATCACTTCTAAATAATGGGTCTCTTTCAAGTCTTTATGATGGTTAGATTTTATATTTACCCAAGGTCACAAAAATAATCCAGGATTTATGAATATTAAAACTCTCAATTTGACAACAAAACAAATACTCTTAATCTGAAAAATATATCAATGTAGCATACCTCTTCAAAATATATATATATATATATATATATACACATACTAGTTGATGGAAAAATATATATATATATATTAATTATATATATATAAATATATATATATATATACTAATATATAATATATATATATATATATATATAGCTATATATATATATATATATATTAATTAATATAATATATATATATAATATATATATATATTATATATATATATATATATATATAATATATATATATATATCATATATATATATATATATATATATATAATACACATACTATGATGGAAAAATGATGAATTTTGATAATGACGATGAGATTATAGTAAAAAATATATGAGAATTAAGTACGAAAGAACATTTAAAAATTTCTTCTCTAGTACCGAGTACTATAGTATTTATTTCGTATATTATTATATATATATATATATATATTTATTATTAATTAATATTATATATATATAATATATATATATATATCCAATTTCTAAAATATTTTCAGATAATTAAGCACAAAGATTAAGTAATGGAATAAGGGAACCTGCTCAGAATATGAATAGGGATGGTTGCTTTGAACTGATGAATGGATGTAGGGGTGTGGAAAAGAACACTTCGAATCTGCATAATATTTAACAGTCATGAAGAGGTGATAGTGAATCTGTTGGTTTGAAAATGAATAGGTATTTTGGAAATGAGGTTATTAGCAAGGAGGAGGTAATGTAGAGTGAGAAAGTTGAATGTAATCTGGCAGGTATAGATGAATTACTGTTGAAATGATCAAGAACGGAGGCGAGATGGGTGATTGATTGGATTTGGAGTTGTTGTAATAAAGCGTTTGTTTTTTTATTTTTTTTTTTTTTTTTTGTTTTTTTTTTGAAAAGGTATAGTTCAAAGGGATTGGAGGAGAGCCGTTAATAGTACCCTTATATAATGGCAAGGGAGATAGTGGGAACTGTAGAAATTAATAGGGGAATAAGTTTATTGAGTGTTGTAAGATATATGCTGTTTTGGTCGAAAGAGTGCGTCGAAGTGACTGAAGGACTGATTGGTGAAGAACAAGGTGTTTTTAGGAGTGGAAGAGGATGTGTGCATCAAATATTTACATTGAATACAAATGATTGAGAAAATGAGAGAGAAGAAGAAATAACTTGTATTTAGGTTTTTGGATTTGCAACATAGCGTATGATAGGGTTAATAGGGAAGCCTATGGCAGGTGTTAGTGATATATGTGTGTTGATAAGCTTTTGAAGGAATCAAAAGTATGTATGAGATAAGAGGTGTGTGTAAGAATAAATGGTGTCAAAGGTGTTGGTTTTAGTATTAATAGCGGAGTGAGACAGGGTTTGTGTTATGTCTCCTTGTTTATTCAATTAATATGGATGGGTTCTGAAGAATAAGGGGGGGGGGTGGAGGAAATGGTGTAGAATGATGGAGATGAGTGGGGGTGCCCCTACCTATTATATGCGGATATTTGGTTCTTTGGTGGCGTAATCTGAAAGAGAGTTTGGAAGATTGGGTAGACGAGGATTTGGCAGGGTGTATAAAAGAAGGGGTTTGAAAGTAAACGTAGATAAGAGTAAGGTTATGGTTGTGAGTGAGGATAGCCCTCAGTGTGAAGTTATGTTAGATGGTGAGCAGCTGGAACAAGTGTCTGAGTTTAATATTTAGGGTATGTGTTGGATCAGAAGGGAACGGATGATGAAAAGTGTAGTAGGAAAGTTGTAAATGGGAGGAAGGTGGCTGGTGCAATTAAATCGTTGGTGAATGTAAAAGGACTAAGTCTGGAGTGTGCTAGGGTCTTGCATGAGGGTATGTTGTTACTTGTGTTATTGTATAGTAGTGAGCCTATGGCCTGTAATAAGAAATATAGATCTAAATTTCAATATGTTGAGATGGACAATCTCGCACCATGTTCAAGGTAGATTAGGCGTTTC
Source organism: Trachelipus rathkii (assembly GCA_015478945.1). NCBI lineage: Eukaryota > Metazoa > Arthropoda > Malacostraca > Isopoda > Trachelipodidae > Trachelipus > Trachelipus rathkii. Next base: position 9,679 of record JABUQX010090129.1, on the reverse strand, counting down.
TGAGAATGCCTGACGGTGGTCTAATGTCACTTGAACTCTGCCTAAGTGCTCGGCGCTTTGTGTAACTATATGTGCTAGTTCACCATTTTTAAACTCATTATAATTAAGAGAATTTAGAAGAAGCTCTGAACAGATGACAGACAGAAGGGATGGAAAGAAAGAAGGTTAGAATTTTTATTGTTTTTATTATATTAAATGATAAGTTTTTTAATTTTAAGTCAACTTAAGTTTAATTTAAATTTACTTATTTTTATTCAAAGGTAATTTTATAATCATATATTTACAGCAGAAGTATGTGATGTCCAATGGGGTAACACATACTTCAGATATTTACAAATTAAGTCTTCTAAAATGGTAAGTGTTCTGTGTATAATAATTCCTGTATTCTGGTTCAAGACTATGGCTATGGTGTAATGTATAAAATCTTTCATACATAACATACAAATGCTTTACTGTGTTTATACAATTTATTAATTCCTTACTGTTTTTTTTTTAATACTTAAATCTATAAAATATTATTACTTAACTTAAATTTAATTACAGCAGTATAAACAATCTTTGATCTTTTTAATTTTTTGTTTCAATTAATAAAGCCAAGACACCAATTTACCATTAATTTCTAATAAGTTTTACAGTTATCTTCTAAGGCTGTAGCCTGCAGGAACTACGCCAAAACTCAAGGAAAAACTGAATATCACTTAAACTATAAACAGAGCCAATCACTAGAACCGGGCCAGACTCTGGAAAGGCCAGTCACTATGTCGCGGATTTTACTCCTGACAAAGGAAAAGTTTAGGGCACCCCTGAAGGGCAGAATATTTAAGATAACTACTAACCTAACCTAAAATAAAATACTATACTCTATAACTATAACTAACCTGTAATTAAACAAAATGAAAAAAATAATACACACACTAAATAACTACCTTTTAACTTCAGTGATTTCTTCTTCTATTGTTTTCTTTAAGTTCTTTTCAAAATAATTAGAGGATGAGAGGTCTTTGATCACCCAGGAAAAAATAACGATGGTGACATAAGCAGTAGGCTGGTGGGGCAGGCGGAAGCTCCCAGTAACAAGCAATTTGGTGGTAAGTGTGGTTGGTTAATCACTCGCAACACATTCTCTCACACATGCAAAGGCCGCACTCATTCCATTTTCTTATAAAGTTAGTAATTAAAAGAAAAAAAAAAAACGTTTTTTATGTGTGTAAAAAAAATAAACTTCAAGCAAAAAAAACATCATGAGAGAAGAAAAGACCTGTGGACATATGTACAAAAGAATAGAAAAAAAAAAGTTAAAAATAAACACAAAAATACGTAATTATATGGCACATTCAAAAAAAACTTACGGGTTCCTCATTACTCTTGATCCTGGGGACTCGTACCCCTCAGACTGGTTTTTAGCATCTCATGCTCCAAAAATATGTATAGAAACAAAAAAAAACACTCAAATTTAGCTTTCAAAAAATGTTTAAATCTGCAAAATAGCAACATTGTAATAAAATTCTAGCTATGATAATAATAATAATAATAATAATTGATGAGTTTTGTGTCTTGTTTTTTTAGATTGGTCAGTGTGATGTCCTGTGTCCTTCTTGGTATGAAAGAAGAAGATGGGAAGCTGAAGTTATCCTGGGTTATGGTGTCAACCATGTTGTCCCCTGTGTTCCCTTTTGTATCCCTTTATTTATTTATTGTATTTTGTGGTGTATTAACTTTCTTTTATATCTTTTCTCTTCCAGTCATTGTAATTCAAGTAGTAAATGCAGTGTACAATGTGGTACATGGTAGTTTTGTATTGTAGTAATTAGTAAACACATAAAGTAAGTTTAAATACGGTTGCCGTAGTGGGGTACCTTGTAGTAAATTGGTTAAAGGTGCGCACCTTAGAGGGAGCCGTGAAAGCAACCAAGTACTGTGTTTATGTGTGTACAAATCATAGTAATTCATTTAATAGATACCAATGTGTATCTAAGAGTACAAGCCTCCGTTAAGTTTATCAAATGTACATAGCCGTTATTCAATCTACAAGAACTCAGTTGGTGAGTAGTCACTGTGTTTGTTTGTAATTGTTTTTGCTGCCACTAGTTTTTATCAGTGGTAGCAGAGCGTAGTTACGCTTCTGCTCTGGTTGTGTTGTGTGTGAAGTGGTGTAACGAGGCAGTAGTAGTGTGTTTCTTGTTGGTTGGTTTTGTTTGGGTTGTGTGTCGTCGTGTACCATGGAAGAGTACGGTGATGGTGGTAGTGGCAGTGGTGGTGATAGGTATGACATGGTATGTTTGTTCCTTAAGATGAAACGTAAGAATAATGAATCAATGAGGGAGTACGTGAATAGGTATGAAATGACAGAGAGAAAGTGTAGGTTTGTTGGTAAAGTGGTTTTGGGTGAAGACATGAAATGTGTCCATCTCCTTGAGGGAGCAAATGTGAGTGCGAACCAAAAGCAAATGGTGTTGGCGTATTGTGGCAAGGATGAGTGGGAGTTCCGTACTGTTATGGATGCTCTGATAAAGATATGTGAAGGAGAGAACAGAAGTGAAGTAGCTGAGAGTGATGAGTGTAGTTGGCATACAAGCCAACGGGTGTCTGGGCCCAGCGGTGAAGAGTGGGTGAGTGGTAAATTGTTGAATGTGAGAGATAAGAATGGTGTAGTGAGTAAATGTAATATTTGTAGGTCGAAATTTCATTATGCGTATAAATGTCCTTTAAGAGGTAGTGGTAGAGGTGTGTATGGTGGTGGTCGTAGGGGAAGAGGTTATGGTAGTGTGGATAGTGTAGATAGTAGAGGTAGAGGTAGAGCAGTAGAACAGGTAGAAGGTAGGGCTATAGTTGGTAGTAAGTATGTAGTTGATGACAAAAACATTTTCTATAGTGAAGAGAGTAGATGGAGGAGAAAGAGATGTGATTTGTGTAGATCGGATGAACATTCGTGGAGAGATTGTAACGTGTATGGAGATTATAGTGAGTTGTTGTGTGTTACAGAGACAGAGAAGGGAGTGACAAGTGGTGTGAACATTGTAGTAGTAGTAGTTGAGAAACAATAGTATTGAGTAAGTGGTGAAAAGTTGTAGGTTCCGGTAAGAGTGTGGACAAGTGATGTTGTTAAAGATGATAAGATTGTGTTTAAAGAAGGGGAAGTGACCGATAGTGTGGTAAGTAAAGATGTGAGAGTAAAAGAAGATAGTAGTAGTGAAAGTGAAGTAGTAGAAGATGTAGTAGTAAAAGATGTAGAAGATATAGTAGTAGATAGAGTAGTAGTAGAAGATGTAGTAGTAGTAGTAAAAGATGTAGTAGAAGTAGAAGGAGAGGTAAATAACAAAGTGAGTGAGGTAGTAGTAGAAGATGTAGTAGTAGTAGTAAAAGATGTAGTAGAAGTAGAAGGAGAGGTAAATAACAAAGGGAGTGAGGTAGTAGTAGAAGATGTAGTAGGAGAAGTAGAGGTAGAAGTAAAGAACGAAGTGAGTGAGGTTGGTGGAATGGTGAAATGTAGTGTAGTAGAAGAGAGTAAGTGTCGTGAAGTGGAAGGGAGTGATGATGTTGGAACAGTGACGTGTAGTGAAGTAGAAGAAAGTAAGTGTAATGACGTAGAAAGTGAAGTGAGTGTTGCAGATGGAGATGTGAAGTGTAGTGAGTCAGTAGTGAAACAGTTTACAGATGTAAGTGTAGAAAAGGGTGGTAGGAGAGAAAAAGTAAAGAAAGGAAAGAAGGGGAAGAAAGGTAAGCGTGGTGCTAAAGTACAAAATGTAAATGAAGAATGGGTGAGACGTAAGGAGGGTGAGCTTTATATGGAGTGGTTGTATAGAGTTTTTGAGCATTTTTCTAGTTATGAAAGTGAAGGGGTAGTGTTAGAAATGTTGTTGTTGAAGTATTGGTATTATCGGGATTCAGAGGTGTCTGATCCTGAGTTCCTGAGTGAAGTAGTGAGTTAGTTTTAGTGTTTGTATGTAGTAGTAGTTTAGTGGTAACGGGTAGAGTTTTGTTTGTGCTTGTAGTAGTAGTAATGTAGTAATAGTAGGAGTGGTTAGAGAGTAGTGTTTAGTGTGTGGGTGTAGTAGTTGTGTAGTGGGAGTGGGTAGAGAGTAGCGTTTAGTGTGTGGGTGTTTTGCAGGTGCGTAGTGGCTGTGCTGGTGGTGGGTTGTAGTGTGCAGTATTAAGTGATAGTGGTAAGTGTATGTTTTGTACAAGTACAGTTCAAGTGAAAGGTGTGGGAGAGAAAGGTATAAGATTGATGAGTTTTGTGTCTTGTTTTTTTTAGATTGGTCAGTGTGATGTCCTGTGTCCTTCTTGGTATGAAAGAAGAAGATGGGAAGCTGAAGTTATCCTGGGTTATGGTGTCAACCATGTTGTCCCCTGTGTTCCCTTTTGTATCCCTTTATTTATTTATTGTATTTTGTGGTGTATTAACTTTCTTTTATATCTTTTCTCTTCCAGTCATTGTAATTCAAGTAGTAAATGCAGTGTACAATGTGGTACATGGTAGTTTTGTATTGTAGTAATTAGTAAACACATAAAGTAAGTTTAAATACGGTTGCCGTAGTGGGGTACCTTGTAGTAAATTGGTTAAAGGTGCGCACCTTAGAGGGAGCCGTGAAAGCAACCAAGTACTGTGTTTATGTGTGTACAAATCATAGTAATTCATTTAATAGATACCAATGTGTATCTAAGAGTACAAGCCTCCGTTAAGTTTATCAAATGTACATAGCCGTTATTCAATCTACAAGAACTCAGTTGGTGAGTAGTCACTGTGTTTGTTTGTAATTGTTTTTGCTGCCACTAGTTTTTATCAATAATAATAATAATAATAATAATAATAATAATAATAATAATAATAAGAAAAGATGGGGTAGAGGAAAACCTTCCACTGGGCAAAACCCCACAGAAGGAAACCCCCACAACTAAAATCGGCCAAACTCTGGAATAGGCCAAATTCTGGAACTAGAAGTCACTAGAATAAACCAGTCACTAAAACCCTATAAATAATAATTTAAATTAGGTAAGTTTCACTTGGACTTTTAATGTTTATTATTAATTTATTAATTTAGAAAAGTTAAATCTTTCTCACCCTCAAGAGTCAGCAAGGGGTAGGCTCATGAAAATTTAGTCTTTATTTCAGATTGAATGGAGAACGCTTGTTTGAACACTGCACTGCAAACACCAAGTTATAATTAATATTTGCACACTATTATAAGTTCGTTCATTTATCACAGTAGCAATATAAACATAATAAAAAATACAATCAATATATAGGAAAACAAACATCACTCACTTTTGGAGTGATGTCAAAGATCATTCATCCAAGATTCAGACTGTGTGGAACTTTTTTATTATAAGAAATATATGGTCATAAATCTGATATTATACTTAGAATGAAAAATAAAACTATTAGTGGTAGATGTATATATTCAAAGAGTTTGATCATAAATAAATAAATAAATAAATAAACATATATCAATCCATTTATTTACAAAAACTGTCTGTTGTATCTGTGAAACAGTTATAACTCTTGGATGAAACTATAAAATAAATATCTTAATACTAAGGTGTTTATGAGTTCCCTTATATATATACAGGGTGTTTACGAAATAGGGGGACAAATTTGGAGGATATTATCTTTGTACCATAACAAGCGTTTTGTCTTAACTTAAGTTATGATAAAGTTCTTTTCATTTACTTGGGTAAATGAGTTAGAAAGGTGAAGGGGTATGATGTGAATATTGGTGTTTATGTTCCGTAGATGTGACGAGTTGGCTACGGAAACTCTGCAACGTAAAGTAGTAAACCTATTAGACAGGGTATTGTGTCTTCTTATATTGGACACTGCTATAGGTTGCTTTGATAGTACACCGTTTTAGGAGATAGGATGAACAATACTAGGAAATATTGTTGATAGTATTCGAGCAATATTTACTCGGGAAACGGATACAAGCAATAACAATAATAATACAAATATTATGCGAATCATAATAATACTTCTAATATTACTAATAACAATTATTAAGTGACTTATAACAATAGATTTCTTGATAAGAAATAGTACTGTTGACAATAGGTAATAATACGAATACACACACACTTTCACTAATCACAGAATATAACAATAATAATAATAATAATAATAAAATAATAATATTAATAATAATATAATATAATAATAATATTTAATAATATAATAATAAATAAATATAAAATAATATAATAATAATAATAATAATAATAATAATATAGATGCATAATTAATAATCATAATAATAATGATAAAATAATAATAATATAATAATAATCATAATAATAATGTAAAATGAATAATAATGATAAAATATAATATTACTTATAATAATAATAATAATTAATAATAAATGAATAATAATAATAATAATAATATATATAGGAACATAAAACACCAATATTCACATCATATCATCTTGCACCTTCCTAACTCATTTACCTACTAAATGAGGAACTTTTCAGAGGTAAACTTTATTTAAGACAAAAACACATGTAATGGTACAAAGAGAATATCCTCCAAATTTGTCCCCTATTTCTTAACACCCTGTATATTATAATATTATATATTAATATATTATATTATAAGTATATATATATTATATATATATATATTATAATATATATATACTATATATATATATATATATTAATATATATATATTACTGTATATATATATATATATATATATTATATATTATATATACACACTCTGACCCCCACGGTTATACACTATAACTCCTCCGTACTATGTACCCACGTACCTTACAGTCGATCACTATAAGCCTCCTGTCAGACTCTATACAATATGCTCTCCCAACATGACCACCTATTCCTCTCAGGTGTGTTATGATTATCACCAGCATAAATGTCATACAGACTAGTCCTCACACCTGACCCTCAGACTCTCTCTCAACACTCAATCGCAATAATATATAAATAAAAATATATGACACTTACTCTCTCACTTATATACTAACTCTCTCTCACCACGCAAACTCATAACCAATAATACATTAGTATACACAAGCCTAACCGTAGTATGGTCCTAGCGATAAGACGTGAGCTGTAGCGAGCTCGTACTCAAGATCATTACGCATATACTATATATTATATATATATATATATATATATATATATATATATATATATATATATATATATATATATATATATATATATAATATATATATTATATATATATATATATCATTTAGGATGTTTTCAATGTTATCTAATAGATTCATAATAATTTATAATTTTTTTTCTCAAACAGCTACTGTTATATTTTTAGATATTTTGATTTTTTTATTATTGAAAAGAATTTACTTCCATTATGGATGTCAAAGGTGAGATTGAAATTAAGGATGAATGTTTTTAGAGTGCCGAAGATGATACATTTGAAATTGAGGGGGAACATTTTGAAAGTTCTGAAGATACATTTGAAATTGAAATGGAGCATTTAGAAAGTTCCGAAGTTGATACAGTCAGTGGTTATCATTTAGAGCAAGTTTCAGGATTGGAAGAAAGTCTGGTATGGAAGGTTATTATTATTAGTATCATCATTTTACTTCTCATAAATATAAATTTTAATCACATTTAAGCCTTTGAATCAACTCTTACATAAGGGGCATTAAGCACATAATAATGTAAATTATGGTAAAAAAAAAATTATTTTTAAGAAAAACTTATCTGAGAAATGGAATATTTTTCCTGTTGATGTTGATATAGAACAAAAAATAATTGTAGAGTTTTGTTTCACAAATTTATTTAAGAATAATCTAAATAGTAAAAGGACAAAAAAATATATTTTACAGGTAAAATTAATTTTTATTCAGTGTTTGAATTATTAGAGTATAAAATTACGGTATTATTATTAGTAGTTACCATTTAATAAAACATTTTAAAATATATTCATCGAATTAATTTTGAACAGGAAATTTTTTTTGCCCCAAAGCTCGATGTCAAAAATGAGATTGAAGTAAAAGATGATCCTTTGTATATCGAGGAGGAGCATACACCAAATGATAAACCTTTCGGACAAATTTCTGGATTAGATGAAAATGAGGTAGGAATAAACTGTTATTAGTGATGTACTAACCCAGAATTAAAACCTGGGCACTCAGAGATTAGACCAATTTTTAGTGAACTCAGACTTGGCCAAATTCAGCCAAGCTCTTGGTATAGTCTAGCAAACAGATGTATTTTACTGAATTTATCTTTACGTAACTTTTTGTACTGTGCTCATTATATCGCTCTCTCCAATCACTCTCTAATCTTCCTAATTTTCATTAAAACCATCTAAAATTGTCTTTAAGAATATATATATATTATATATAGTTATTAATATATATATATATATAATATATATTAAATATAAATATTAATAAGTATAATAGATTTATATAGATAATTTATATATATATATATATATATAATATATAATTAATATATTATATATTAATATTATATATATATATATATAAATATATATATTAATATTAATATAATATATATATATATATTATATATATATATATTATATACATACTATATATTATATAATATATATATATTATATAAATATAATATATATATATATATAATAATATAATATATATAATATATATATATATATATATATACATATATTATGATATAATTATATATATATATAATATATGTTAATAGTATATATAATATATATTATATATATAATATGAATATATTATTAAATGTGTATATATATATATTATAATAATTTTTGATAAAGAAATTTAAAATGATTAATATATATTGTATACTAATATATAAGTTTAAATATTATATTAAATATTAGTATGTAAAATATTAAATAGTTAATATATTTTATATTTTAAACATTAAATATTATGCTATATGGTGTATTATTAGTATTTATATATACCTATATTTTGATATATATATATATATATTAATATATTATTAATAGTATATATATAAATAATAAGATAATATAATATATATATTAATAAATATTATAATATACATATATATATATATTTAAGTTAATAATATATAATTATATATATATATTATATTATATATATATATATATATATATATTATTAGTAACTTTTTAATCAGTTTTCTCGGCATACACTTATGATATTATGCAAGTCCACTTTTGAATATTGATATGTAATTGTGGGTTTAATTATATAATTGTGAGTTATTAAAAATTGATTCACTAGTATATATATACTAAATATATGATAAAAGGGAAATAATGTTTACATATTAAATATATTAATATATAATATATAAATATAATATATTAATATATATATAATATATAATTATTAATATTTAATATATATATATATATATATATTATAAATATATATATATATATATTACTAATATTGTGTTGTGCATAAAATAATAAGTGATTTCATTGCAAATGCAAGATAAATTATAGTTTGAGATCCGGTTCTGTAGGATCAATTTAATGTAATGACAAATACGCGGATTGAGAAGACGTTAAGGAGTAGTGGACTGTATATAAATTTTTGGTTTTGTTAATGCCACAATTCGTCAACACATTTTCCCAAAAAAAACTTCCATTCAATTTGCTTCCTTTATAGTTTGAATAAAGGTTATTGAAAGGAGGTTTCTTAGCCAATGTATATGTAA